>JACEGR010001092.1:0-190937 GCA_014170235.1 Listronotus bonariensis | reverse complement strand
TTATTTTTATTGCATTAAATTAATAACATATACTGGGTTAGTAAACAGAAGCGTAGCTCTAAGAAGCCATATTTACATAATTTAGTGGGTAAAATATTTTGGGCATATTATAATATTTATAATTTAATGGCGATATCGGTACTGTTGGGAAATTTACCAGTTTTGTGCTATTAGTTTTTTTACAGAATGCCACATTTATTTTTATTGCATTAAATTAATAACATATACTGGGTTAGTAAAAAGAAGCGTAGCTCTTAAGAAGCCATATTTACATAATTTAGTGGGTAAAATATTTTGGGCATATTATAATATTTATAATTTAATGGCGATATCGGTACTGTTGGGAAATTTACCAGTTTTGTGCTATTAGTTTTTTTACAGAATGCCACATTTATTTTTATTGCATTAAATTAATAACATATACTGGGTTAGTAAAAAGAAGCGTAGCTCTAAGAAGCCATATTTACATAATTTAGTGAGTAAAATATTTTGGGCATATTATAATATTTATAATTTAATGGCGATATCGGTACTGTTGGGAAATTTACCAGTTTTGTGCTATTAGTTTTTTTACAGAATGCCACATTTATTTTTATTGCATTAAATTAATAACATATACTGGGTTAGTAAAAAGAAGCGTAGCTCTTAGAAGCCATATTTACATAATTTAGTGGGTAAAATATTTTGGGCATATTATAATATTTATAATTTAATGGCGATATCGGTACTGTTGGGAAATTTACCAGTTTTGTGCTATTAGTTTTTTTACAGAATGCCACATTTATTTTTATTGCATTAAATTAATAACATATACTGGGTTAGTAAAAGAAGCGTAGCTCTAAGAAGCCATATTTACATAATTTAGTGGGTAAAATATTTTGGGCATATTATAATATTTATAATTTAATGGCGATATCGGTACTGTTGGGAAATTTACCAGTTTTGTGCTATTAGTTTTTTTACAGAATGCCACATTTATTTTATTGCATTAAATTAATAACATATACTGGGTTAGTAAAAGAAGCGTGCCTAAGAAGCCATATTTACATAATTTAGTGAGTAAAATATTTTGGGCATATTATAATATTTATAATTTAATGGCGATATCGGTACTGTTGGGAAATTTACCAGTTTTGTGCTATTAGTTTTTTAGAATGCCACATTTATTTTTATTGCATTACATATACTGGGTTAGTAAACAAAAGCGTAGCTCTTAAAGCCATATTTACATAATTTAGTGGGTAAAATATTTTCGGCATATTATAATATTTTTAATTTAATGGCGATATCGGTACTGTTGGGAAATTTACCAGTTTTGTGCTATTAGTTTTTTTACAGAATGCCACATTTATTTTTATTGCATTAAATTAATAACATATACTGGGTTAGTAAAAAGAAGCGTAGCTCTTAGAAGCCATATTTACATAATTTAGTGGGTAAAATATTTTGGGCATATTATAATATTTATAATTTAATGGCGATATCGGTACTGTTGGGAAATTTACCAGTTTTGTGCTATTAGTTTTTTTACAGAATGCCACATTTATTTTTATTGCATTAAATTAATAACATATACTGGGTTAGTAAAAAGAAGCGTAGCTCTAAGAAGCCATATTTACAAAATTTAGTGAGTAAAATATTTTGGGCATATTATAATATTTATAATTTAATGGCGATATCGGTACTGTTGGGAAATTTACCAGTTTTGTGCTATTAGTTTTTTTACAGAATATTTTTTTGCAAGAGATAGTAATAAAAATGTCTCGGGACGGTTAGAAGGTTGTAAACCATAGGCGCACCAGTCTCTGTGCAAAGAACAGGTAGAAATACACCGAATTGCGTTAAATAAGGATTATAAATTTTATATATATTTTAGTATCTTTCCGTATGTGCAACTGAGTGGTTATAAATTGTTAAAGTATTGTTCAAAGTATTACAGTATTGTAAAAATGGCTTCTCCGCAGAAACGCGCATGTCTCGGCCATTTAACTGTAAACGAAAAGCAGATTGTTAAAAACGTATTCGATTATACAGGGTGCGGCAGAATGGACTCCCACATTTGGGTAGCAAATAAAAGTCTACTATAAAATATGAAGCTAAACTTTTATTATTTTCAAAAAGAGCACACTTTAAGGTTTTTAACTATGTTTTCAAAATTATATCGTGTAAGTGACGGCCGTTAGCAGCGACACATGCGAAGGCGTTCCTAGAAGTTCCGCATCACTTTTATCACCATATCTTGAGGAATAGCAGCAGTTTCATCTCGGATCGCTGTCTTGATTTAGGAAAGTCAAGAACCAGTTGCCCTTAAGTTAGCAACCCATTTAAAAATTGTTTTCCGGTCTGGAACAGAGGCATTCGGAGGCAGGAAGCGCGTACAAAATGCTCTTTAAGCTGGCTTAAAAAAGACATTCAATCCTGGTTGATGCAGCAAAATATTGAACATCCTACAGATAGTGTTAAACTAGAGTTGTTGCAGCTAGTAAAAAGTGAAGTCGCCACAAATAAAAGCTAAGTACACACGTTTTGTAATTGATGAAATAGCCAAGAAACAAAATATAACTGTATATCGGCTGCCACCTTATCACTGCGAACTAAACCCCATAGAACTTATATGGGCACAGGTGAAAGGTGAAGTAGCCAGAAATAATACTACGTTTAAACTAGTAGATATAAAAAAACTATTTCAAATTGCCATATCTAATGCTTCCCCAGAAAACTGGAAAAAATGTGTCGAACATGTATTAGAAGTAGAAAATAAAATGTGGTCTTTGGATAAAATAGTAGATACAACTGTTGAACCTCTAATTATACAAGTAGACTCATATGACTCAAGTAGTGATAGTATGTCAGATATGGAAGAATGTGAATAACTAGATGTAGATTATGTAGCATATTTAATTAGGTATAGATTATATTTTAAATAATTATTTTTTGACTATGCATTTTTAATGTGTATTATTTTCTTAATAAAATGGTTATTATTAACTATAATTATACCAACTGTACAATATTGATATACTATAAATTTTAAAATAATTTCTTTACACATATAAAAGAAACAAGATTTTCATTTTACCTAAACTGTTTAAAAAGGGTAAGTTCCCAAAAATAAACTCAAGCGCACCGCCACTGTCAAGGTTTTTATCACATTATTCCCACGTAAATACGGGTAAACATCTGTTATTTCTTTGTATTTGACCCAAGAGGTTGACGAATATTAGAGCAGGGTCTGCCGGCCTAAAATTATGATGCCTTATCAGTACATTACAGGTAGAATTGAAGAAAAATATTTATACTCGGACTAACATAGAAAGCGAATTGCCATAAAATTAAATGATTTATTACTCTCTCTTGTAAACAAAAGCGTAGCTCTTAGAAGCCATATTTACATAATTTAGTGGGTAAAATATTTTCGGCATATTATAATATTTTTAATTTAATGGCGATATCGGTACTGTTGGGACATTTACCAGTTTTGTGCTATTAGTTTTTTACAGAATGCCACATTTATTTTTATTGCATTAAATTAATAACATATACTGGGTTAGTAAAAAGAAGCGTAGTTTTAAGAAGCCATATTTACATAATTTAGTGGGTAAAATATTTTGGGCACATTATAATACTTATAATTTAATGGCGATATCGGTACTGTTGGGAAATTTACCAGTTTTGTGCTATTAGTTTTTTTACAGAATGCCACATTTATTTTTATTGCATTAAATTAATAACATATACTGGGTTAGTAAAAAGAAGCGTACCTCTAAGAAGCCATATTTACAAAATTTAGTGAGTAAAATATTTTGGGCATATTATAATATTTATAATTTAATGGCGATATCGGTACTGTTGGGAAATTTACCAGTTTTGTGCTATTAGTTTTTTTTACAGAATGCCACATTAATTTTTATTGCACTAAATTGGGCGGATTAAATTTTATACGTTTCCAAATTTTTAAAATCATATCTTTCTCCCCCTTTTGCAAAAAGTACGATGGCGCCTATATATTTTTAAAACCGTTATATGTAGATGTATTTACAAAATGTATTTAGGCACATTGAAGTCTGACAACATTGAATTTTACTAAAGTTGGCATGCCTATTAGTTGCAATAAAAATAAATAGGGGATCATAGGTATTTAAAATTATTAAAATATTACAAGTAGCGTAAAATTAGGAAATTTGGCAACAATACCCAGCGTACTGTTTCATTCTACTTGCCCAAAAAAAAATCAGATACCAAATTTTGTAAATACAGCTCAAGCAGTTCTGGAGATATTTTAGCGCTTCTGTACTTTTTACTCAAAATATCGGGTTATCATATCTTAGCAACTATTAAAAATAAAATTTTAAAAAGTTAGGAACTTATTAAGATGGCCTGCCCAATTTATTGCGATAAAAACAGGTAGAATATTCCATTAAGTAAAACAAAAAAATACGTGTAGCACAAAACTAGGAACTCTGGTAACGGTGCCGCCATTACTGTTCATGTTGAACATGTTCCAGATAACAAATTTTGTAGATGGGACTTAACGATTAAAAATATATTTAAGAGTTGCAGTACCAGGGAGGCTTTTACAATACCGTGCGGCGTATAACCTGCAGCAGAGTACCTATGATGACGACCCAATTTTCAACTAAATAAACCGTTACGTTGCCTACAACTGAGAATCAAATGCTGCATTATGAAACTGCACACTATACTAAATATAGTAATACCTAGAAATAATAAAAAATATTAATTCAGAAACCAAGAAATCTCTGTATGAAATACTATCACTCTTATTGAAAGACACTACCCTAATATATAACTTTTTATCGGTGGAGAAAGGGCTATAGACTTTTAAATATGTCAAAAAATAATGTTATAATTTCGGCTTGTGAAAATCGTTTGGATCGTATCGGATTATATATTTTTCGTTATCCTTAAATTATTTTCTTCAAAATAAAAAAATATATAGCCAAGCTCAAGAATGTCAAAATGACGTTTTTGCAACTTTGTAGCCTTTAACTTTCTTTACGTCACTCTCAAATTGTCGGATTAGTAAAATATACACTTTTTAGCAAGTAATTAAAATTTTGATGAAAATATTTTTGATTTTTACGATCGGCCCTGTACACAGGGCTCATATTTGGTGGAGGTACTTAACCGGGTACTAGGTATTCTCCGGTAATTAATCTGCCGCGCTGTAGTAAATCCCGAAATCCCCTCTTGGGCTCCCTACCACCAGGCGCCCACGAGAGTCCTTTCGGGCTGCCATTTTATACTCTTTATCGATACTGACAAGAATTAATAGGGTTATTATATAGGGTATGTATATAATATAAGCTTTTACCACTTTCGGTTTCACCGGAAATGACTGGAACTTTTGATGTTTAAATGAGACACCTTGTATAGTTTTGGTTTTTGGATTCTACAGACCATTTTAGGTTGGAAAAGATTATTTTTAAACAAATGTTGGTCAAATTTAGTTTTAATTTCTTTTCTTTCTTACCTAGAGGCCAGAGTTGGATTCACTTTAAAATACTACATTTTCTATGAAAGTGACATGGTCTTATTTTATTTTTAAACTAGGGTAAAAAAACTTAAAAAGTAAAGTTTAAAGCTCTTTATTTAATTTTTTGAAAATAAGTAAAGTACGAGTAATGTGTTTTAAGAATGATTATGGTATTCTAGACGAAAAAAATAAATTTAATTTAAAAAATAAAATTTGACAAAAATTTGTTTAAAAAAATATGTATTTCTACGTAAAATGCTCTATAGAATTCACTAACCAAAATATACAGATTGTTCCAATTAAAATCCAAAGTTCCAATCATTACCGGTGAAACCGCCAGTCGTAAAAGGTCTATCATATACACCTGAAAATGTCTTTCATTGGTCAAACAACTTAACCTAGTTTCGTCAGTATGGACAAAAAAATGGCAGACAGAAAGTGATCTCGTGAGCACTCGGTATATTATATAACCATTAAAAGATCTTTTAAACACCTTCAAAAAATACGAAGTAAGGTGATATATATACTTAAATTTGTTCCAAAAAGACCACCATACAAATTCAAAAAATATTTTTAATTCCCAATAGAAACGTAATAAATTTATATCCTTCTAACCACCTTTTTAACGTAAAAAGAAATAAAAAACTTTTTGTTGTTCTAATTCTGTAGCATCAGTATTTTTATTGAAATGCTCTTATTCTAACATTTTTAAAATTGAAACCCTCATTTTTCTTGAAGAAATCGAGAGCTGAGAAAAATTTTCTGATAACCGAATTGATGAGGGTCAAAAGTCAGTTATCAAAGTAACATGTGGAGTTCAATTATTTGAAACAATTTTTTTATTTAAAAAGTAAGCAAATGAAGAAAAACTAAATTTAAAAACTGTAGAATATAACACAGGACATCTTGTAGCGCCTGGAGTTGACCTTAAAAACATCATTGATAATTATTTCAGGGTTAAATTGACTTTTAGATGTATATTTGACCTATTAATAAATTGTTGACTACTCCTTACCCTCTTTCTATAGGTACTGCTATTTTTCTTTAAAAATGTCATTTTGACCCAAAAATATCCGTTAATTCCACTTTCAAGGTCAAAGAATATTCCATTTAATTCAATATCACTTTTTATATAAAACTTTTTTCGATGGCCCTTGGATTTTAAGATAAACTACCTCAGCGGCTAAATAACTTTTCCATATATTTGGGACAGTCTGTATAACGTTTATTAACAATATTTTTAATTTAAAATAATTTTATTTTACAAATGCATTTTTGTCTACAAGACAATATTAATTTTTAATTTTAATTTTTAATTATTTTTTATTATTTTTAAGTTGCAAAAACAGAAGTACAAAATTTAACCTTCTATTTCATTTCTTTGAAATACTTTCTAATAATTTGTGTAAGTACCTAGCGCCAAGTCAGGGGACGGAGAGCAGCAACTGCCCTTCTTTACCCCCTATGGCTACGTCACTGCTTTAGGCCGCATTTTTTATTGACGAATTTAAAAAAGTCAGAAAGTTCGTGTCATGACACTTTTTTTCCACTAATTAGTTACAAATTGAAAACGGTAAGAAACTACCCTAATTTACTTTCTGAGCATATACTTATTTCTAAAGGCATCTACCCATCTAGAGGCAGCAGCTTTACCGCACGAATAACGTAAGAGAGAACAAAATGGGTCTACCACCTTTCTCTTTGCGGTCCTGACTTTTTTATGAGTCCACCGCGGAGATGCACTATTAAAAAAAAAAATAACTTGGTTCACAAACGCCGAAGTAAGCGCGTAACATCAAAAAAAAAACATACCGGCAAATTAAAAACCTTCTCGATTTTAATCGACTTCAAAAAACGAGGAGGTTCTCAATTCACCGTGTATGATTCTTTTTTTTTTTTAAGTCGTTTTTATTAATTCCCTAATTAAAAACCAATCGGTTTATATTTGTATTAAAAACTACCATTGACTTTGGTATTATTAAATTATTATTTTACGGAATATAAATACATCTTTGGAGGTCATCATTTCTTTTTACAATAATACATAATTTTATGATTTAACAATAGAAATACAAAATAAATTTATAGTTTGTTCCAATAAACAACAATCGTATACAATTTTTAACATAATCGAGTCCTTTCATTTGTTTTCCCATTATTGTTCTTGTTAGGAGTCGGTTTTTGACATCTGGTTTTGCAATAATTTTAGAATTACTTATACAACAAAAAATAGGTAAAATTGGTTGTTAGAATTTGATCAGATAAGTGCAGGTAATGATTATCAAGGATAATTTTACTTACATTGCTCTTGCTTCAACGCAAGAATAATTTTATACAAATAAAGTATTTTACATATTTTACAAAAAAAAATCAATCTTCTTTGTAATAAGGGAATTACCTAACGAAAAACAATTCTGCAATATTTACTTCAATTATACCATGTCACTCCCTAATTGTTTTATTAAATTGGGTGTTTTAAATAGGGAAAAAAATGGTACTTCCCGACGAGTGTACACCTACATACATACGTCACAAACTCTTCCTGGGCGACGAAATTAACACAACCAAGGCCGTATTTCCATGGGCCACTTTTTGAAGTTGATATGGCCCACAAAACTACTGGTTGATGTGTGGTCTACTGTCGCCAGCTTATACTACCCTTTAAAAAATGGTAAAATTTTACTTATTTTTACACAGGCGTTTTGACAACCACAATTAACTTCTGTTGCCGTCAGTCACCGACCTCGTCGACTCGACTACAAAACAAATGCAGCGGTTGGACGAACTACTGTTTGTGATCAGATCGGCTACTATCGAACCACTTTTGTGGCCCATATCAACCTCAAAAAGTGGACCGTATAAACACTCAAAAAAGAGAAATGATGACCTCCAAAGATGTATTTGTACTTCGGTAAAATAATAATTCTAATCACCAAAGTCGATGATAGTTTTTAATACAAATATAAACCGATTTGTTTTAAATTCAGTGGAATTAACAACCTGACTTCAAAAACAAAAGCATACGCGGCGAATTGAGAATCGGTTAAAATCGAGGAGGTTTTTAATTTGAGCCGGTATGTTTTTTTGTATGTTACGCTGATAACTTCGGCGTTTTTGAACTAATTTTTAAAAATTATTTTTTTCATTTGAAAAAGTGCATCTCCGCGGTGGTCCCATAAAAAGTCAGATCGTCGAAAGAGAAGGTGCTAGACCCATTATCGTTGCTCTTTTACGTTATTCGTGCGGTAAAGCTGCCTCTAGAGGGGAAGATGCCTTTAGAAGCAGTATATGCTCCAGAAAGTAAGAGGTATTGTCGCCAGCTTGTAGTTCCGTTTCTAACAATGCTAATTTTTTTTTACACGGGCGATTTGACAATCACAATTAAACTTACGTCGCCGTTGGTCGCCGATCCCGGCCACTGACCACAAAACAAATGCAGCGGCTGGACGATCTACTTTTTGTGGTCTTATCGACTACTATCGAACCACTTTTGTGGCTCATATAAACTCGCCAGCTTGTAGTTCCGTTTCCAACAATGCTAAAATTTTACTCATTTTTACACGGGCGTTTTGACAACCATAATTAAACTTCAGTCGCCGCCAGTCGCCGGTTCCGTCGACTGACTACAAGACATAAATGCAGCTGCTGGACAAACTACTCTTTTTGGTCGGATCGGCTACTACCAAATGCACTTTTTGTGTTCCATATCCAACTTTAAAAGTGACCCGTGGCTGCCACAGCTTTTTAAGGATTATGTATAAATTTAATTTTTTCTTGCCAACCTGTTAAAACAAATGATGCTGTTTTTAAATCGTTAAAGCACCAAACATAAAGTTACTCCATTTTAGTACACTATATTACATATACTATAAAAAAAAATATTACATACACTATAAAAAAGATATATTTTTTTATTATTTTGACGTTTTTTACACTTTGACTGGTTTTTGTTTTAATTCCTACTGCTATTTATTTAAAAACGAGTTTATGCACATGTACAGTTAGCGCGATATTAACTAAAGTTAAAGGTCGAGTTACCTTTAATTTTTGCCACAATTTCGTTTGGAGGAAAGCGTCTATCATTATATTTATTAAATAAAAACATATGTTAAACGCACAAATTTAAAAAAACAAATCAAATCAAAAGTCTTCCACAAAATTATAACCGAAAGCTAGCGTCTGCCAATATTTTTTGGTCGCGTAAAAATATACTCGTCAAAGTGTCCCAACATCAGCTTTGCTAAAAATACTGCCGTACTTTTTATTTATTTAAGTACCTGTCTTACCTGGAGTGGGGTCATATTGCTGGGCTTAGTGCAGCCCCATCTCATGCAAGCTCATTTGCCTCAATCTCCTTATTAAGCAAAATATGACCTTCGGTAAAATACTGAGGGTCTGCAATCCACTGGCATTTTTGACTATCGGTTAATACTTCTCATTCTCTCGAGTTCATTTATTTCATAATAAGCCCTATTCTACTAATAAAGCCTTTTCATTAGATATCCATATTGGGATGGTTTTGAAAAAAATATGCAATCCGCAATTTTGTGGCGGCGGCCATCTTCGGTTTTAATTTTTTGCATAGTTAGCTTTATTCTACCAATCAAGCCCTTTTATTTAAAACCCATATTGAGGTAGCTGTGAAAATGTGTAATCCGTCATTTTGTAAAGGCGGACATCTTGGATTTACAAACATAAAGAATGTATTATATTGTATTGTCATTAAGATTAAGAGTGTGTATAGTGTATATGTTGCAGGCAAATGGTTATTTTAGGCAAATGGGTTCTGCCTAGGCAAGTGCCTTCTTCCTGGGCAAATGACTTTATGAAAATAATTTCTATTTAAAAGCCATTTGCCTCGGTAAATGCATTTGCCGTGGTCCTTGTTAGGAAAATGACTGTGATATATTTGATAACATATTAGGCGTACTTTTTGTGTTTTGCAGACTTACAGATTTTTAACCCGGTATAAATATCAAGAGCATCTTATTTAAAAAATACCTCTATTAATAATTAATAAGTGAATTGGGATCAAATATTTGATTTTTTTGTATTTAAAAGAACAAAAAAGAGTAACTCATGTTGTTTTTTCTGCAAAATTAAAAAAATATATATATAAATTAAAAATAATTTAAAAGTCATAAAAAGAAAACACGTCATCAAAAAAAAATTGTCTTAATGAGACAATTTTTTTGATTTTGATTTGTTTTTAAGAACGTCCTATTTTTAACCAACTTCAAAAACGAGGAGGTTGACAATTCGCCTGAATGTATGTTTTTGTATGTGTACGTGATTACTCCGGCGTTTGTGAACCGATTTTAAAAAGTCTATTTTAAATTAAAGGGTGCACTTCCGCGGTGGTCACATAAAGACCAAGTCAGAATCGCAAGAGAGAAAGGTACTAGACTTATTTTTTTATCTGCCGTACGTTGATCGTGCGACAAAGCTGTCCCTTATATGCTAAGATAATAAAGAATAGAGACGGTTAAAAAAGCAGAGATCAGGGACGTGTTGTGTGCTGTAAAATTTAGAATCGACAACCTTTGGGTAAAATTCACCTTTTTTCACCGAAATAAAAAAGAAAAGCGGATGGTTTGCGGCCCCGGGGTATCGATTTATAAGCTTTTGACAGACAATATAGAAAACCGAAGACGGAGTATAGGTGGGGGTCATGGTTAGTTCTGGTTAGTTAAATATTTTTTGGTAATTCCTTAATTAAATCTCCATTGTTGTTCTAACCGCTTGTAACGAAAAGAGGTACTAGTAGTGTTTTTTAGTGTATGTTCACCGATTTAATATTAATAATAAGAAACTATAAAGCGAAAAATAAATATTAAAGAAAATGATTCTAAAAGAATAATAAAACTGACTAAAAGTTGAAAATAATAAAAATTAAAAAAAAGTCGTGTAATAACATATGTGCTTAACTATTCAATATTAACAAAAGCTTTTATACTTTAATACGATATGTTATAACCCAACTTTTATTTTACCTTTTTTTATTTTTAACTATTTGGTTAGTTTCATTAATCTTTTGAAGTCGGTTCAATTTTTTTTTAATATGTATTTTAAATAGATTTTAATAAAAGGCATTTTATGTTGATTTTAACAATGGATTAACATTTTGTTTTTGTTTTTTGATTTAAAAAAATATATTTTAACAATCGTAAAAACATATTATTATTTTTAATAAAGGTAATAGAGAAATATTGCAAGTTGCCTTATTAAGCTCGGGAATTATTTAAATAGTGCTTGTACCCATAATTTAGAGTAATTGCAAATCACTTTGAAAGTACCATTACCCTAAAAATAAAAAAATTTGAGTAGTTCTTCTTTATTGTTTTTCTTGTAGGGTTTTGTTTAACACAATTACAGAAATACATTTGAAAAAGCAAGCTTTTAAAAGTATTTTTACTTTTAAAAAATTTTCGATTTTGTGGTCGGCAGCCGTTTGGTTATACAAACAGTTCCGAAGTTAAAATAAGACAAAATAAGGCACGACCAAAAACCGACATAAATAAAGCCGGGCACTATACTTATTAAGGGAGTCCTTATCCTACCATGCATCTGCGCAAGCTCAGATGTCAAATTAAGGCCGGTATTATTAGTGCCTGAGCTTATAGCACAGTGCAATAATTCCCTATCATATCCAAACCCCCATGGCAACTTCCATAAAATATTCATCAGGAAAAACAGTCTTATAAGTTAATTTATGACAGGATTATTTACTTTATTTATATTACAATTATGTTTATTGAGCAAATTAATTTAACTTCCTAAACATATTTAAGGGGCTTAGTTGTAATACTACCTAAATTTAAAGAAAATAAAAACATCATCTCTGTTTGAGAGCATAAACACTTACCTACTTAAAGTATATTTACAACACTATAATAATTCAAAATGGCATGGATCATAAAGAGAATTAAAATAATAATCTTTCTTTGTCTTCTTGTCAATGTCACTTTAATCTTGGTTAAATAAATTGCCATAAAGCAATATACTGTGCGTCCACGAATGGCTTTAATTCCGCCTGTATTTTTAAAATTTAAATATATCGAGAAAACTTTATTCTTAAGAGGAACAATTGACTAGTTTAATTTTTTATTTACCTACTACTAAATATTTTTTTCTGCTTTTAAATTTTGAATAAACTCGAAAATGTTTACATAAGCCAAAAAGTAAAATAAATTTTAAAAAAATCCACGACCGGTAAAAAATGCTGTTTCTTTAATCGTTAACGTGAAGGTAAAGTACTCCATTCTAGTACATTACATGATGTGTTAAAAAATAACTTTTTTAACACTTCGAAGCTTTCTTCACACTTTGAATTAGTGTTTTGTTTCAATGCCCACTACAATAAACCCCAAATATCAATTTATTCAATGTAACAGTAAAAGCGACTAAACCAAACGGTCAAGTTTGATGTCGTCATTATTTCTTTTAGTTCATGTGTCACTAGTTTTAAAATTTGACAGTTTGCAAATAAATTTAATAGAAATGTATTGTAAATTAAAAGTAATAATGAATTTGGATGACTAAGAAACTAAAAAGGAATTTATACTGTTTTATTATTATTTCTACAAAAAGTAAGTACATACAATTTTCTAAAATTAAATAATAAATGCATAGTTATGAAGAGGATAATGGTCTCTTAAAAAATAAGGAGGCTATGATTTTTTGTTGCAATATAATTGCTGTGTTGCAAAAATTAAAAGTTTAGATAAATAAAACATGTATAAAATGGTATTTTGGAAAACTTTTATACAGTCGTTGAAAAAATATAGTATGTAACACATACAAAAAGTGTCTTTTTTACTCATTGGATTGCTGCACTCGCCTAACGGCTCGTGCTTTCAAACTTCCCATTCGTAGAAAAGTATCACTTTAAGCACACTTGGTTTTTATAAGCGATAAACAAAACATTAAATTGTTTATTTTTGTTACTTGTTTCGCCATGTTAGTAGGTAGTTTCAAATTTTTATTCAAATTTAAATACCCTTAGAGCAACACTTTGATAAAATTTACATATCCCGATTTTATAATACTAAATGTAAGATATCGCTTTTAAATACATTGTGTTTTAAAACATCAAAGTAGGCTGCTGTCATCGGCGACAACGGCGCTTTGGATGATCAAGCCAGATCATGTCATTTTGTCATAAAGTTTTAACTGTAAATAAGTAATGCGTCAAAAGTAAAGCAACATTTTAATTAATTCATCAAATGATAAGTTTTCGGTAAAAGTAGAGACAAAAATAGTTTTGTAAAATTAGTTTTTGGTAATTTTCTAGAAAATGGGAGCAACTCCATTTTGACGAAATTTGGTATACGGGGATTTTTTGGGGCGCTGATCACGAATCTGAAAGAATTATTTGGCGGAAACGTTTCGTTCTCGAGATATCCATCATCAAAGTTGAAATTTGATCTAACCTTATTTTCACTATATTCCTCCTTCTTTTTGCACACAATTCTTGATTTAAAGCTAAAGTGTCACACAATATTTGATTTTCTACCTTTTATAAAACCCCGTTTTTCTACGTTTTTACATTATTTTTGCATTGAAATTGCGTGGCTTTTCTTGATAATCCGGCAACCATACATACACATAGGGCTTCATGGCACACTGGGATTGAAATGATTTAAAGTATAGCTAAGTGCAATTTAATGCAAAAATAATAAAATACGTGAAAAAACGGGTTTTAAAAGGTGAAAATCAAATATTAAAGCACTTTAGCTTTAAATCAAGAATTGTAAAAAAAGAAGGGGGAATAAATAGGATTAGTTTAAATTTCAAGTCTGATGATGAATATCTCAAGAACGAAACGTTTCGCCAAAAATTCTTTCAGATTCGTGATCAGCGCCCCAAAACCCCGTATACCAAATTTCGTCAAAATCGGAGTTGCTCCCATTTTCTAGAAAATTACCGTTTTTATATTTTGAACATTTTTGTGCTGAATTAATTATGCCGAGAGGTATTCCAATTTCAAAAGACTTAAAGCAGAGAGTTGTAAATGCTTTCAAGGAAGGTAAAAAGCAAGCCCATATATCAAGACAATTTGATTTACCCAGTTACAGTGTATCTAAAATAATTTCATCCTATAATGAAAGGGGACATTTAGAGAATCTACCAAAATCGGGGAAGACCAAGAAAACAACAATATGGACCGACAGACGCATTAAAAGAATTTCTCAAAATGATCCTTGAAGTCTGCACCTAGAATTGTGCTGAAGTTCCAGGAATTATGGTTGGATCCACGGACTGTTCAGAGAAGGCTGGTAGAGGCAAAGTTGTTTGGTAGACGCCCCGCTAAAAAGCCGCTAGTTTCGGGAAGAAATAGAGCAGCAAGACTTGCATTTGCACATCGGCATTTAAACTGGACAGTAGACGATTGGAAAAAGTTCTTTTTAGTGACGAAACGCGATATAAAATTTTTAATTCCGATGGAATGAAACGTGTGCGGCGACCAATAAATAGCAGGTTTAATCCTAAGTACGTAACCACCAACAGTTAAACATAGGTAAAGGCAGTGTTTTTTTATGGGGTTGTTTCTCGTGGAAAGAGGTAGGCCCTATACACTTTATTAATGAAAATATGGATCGATTTATTTATAGGGATATAATGGGAAAATGTCATGCTCCCTTATGCAGAGTGGAAAATGCCACTGCGTTTTACGTTCCAGCAGGATAACGATCCAAAACACTCTTCGACAGAATTGTTCAAGAGTGGTTTCGAGAAAACAATGTTCGAGTTTTGGAGTGGCCGGCACAATCCCCCGACCTCAACCCAATTGAGAACTTGTGGGAGGAAGAAGTAGAACGTCGTATTCGAACACAAATGTTTCCGAATAAACAATCGTTGATAGATAAAATCCGCCAAGTTTGGACAAATCTTCCGGAAAACATTATTCAAAATTTGATTGCCTCAATGCCGCGACGTTGCCAGCAAGTAATAAATAATAATGGATATTCTAGTCAACTATTAACATAATACTTTTACTAATTATTATAATTAAATATGTTAAATGTTCTTTGTTTTAATATCTAAAATAAAAAATTGTTTAATACAATTTGTTGCTTTACTTTTGTCGCACTGATTTTCGTCAATATTTATAATTATAAATATTTTTGATCTCAAATTTTATCTAAAATTTATCATAATGTTGTGAAGTATTCCTTTAATCTTAGAGATAATACTTATTCATTAAACGTATCCAGAAATCACCTGGGAACTTTTTTTTTTGTCGAAACAAAAAAAACACTTTGTTGCTCTACTTTTGTCCGGTTATAAAATCGCGCCGCGATCTACCGAGTGCGCAACGCGCCCGCGTGGTACAGGCGAGGCGGGAGACGCGGTCTCCGGTCAGGGCGGGGGTGCGCGGATGTGGCACGAGCCTGTTCATCCGCCCGCCACATTTGCACCCCCGCCGAGACCGTGGTCCACATCTCCCGCCTCGCCTGTATGTACCCCGCGGGCGGGTTGCTGACTAAAGTTGTCGAGCTATAGTTGTTTTTACTTTGCAAATGATAGCGTACGTACGCATACCACACGTACCTACTTTATTTACGAAGTGGCTTTGATTGAAACTGTCAAGAACACGCAATTCTTTAGCATTAATGTGTATTGAGGCAGATATACTCCGTCAGATAAATTTCAACGATGTAACTTTGTTTGACAAACCACGAAGGCTAAAAGCCTAAGCTCACTAACAGCACCGTGGGTGTTCTGAGGCGTAGGTAAGAGGGAGTTTGTTGACACGGGACTTAAATGCTTGAGAAGATTTCAGGGAGGAAGGAAAGACCTCCCGCGGGCAGCAGGTTCCACAACCTAGAAACTCTAGGGTATAAAAGAACGAACAAAGTGAGAAGCCCGGGAGCCCTGTCCAGTTGGACCGGAGCAAAGGGATGCACACGCGCGGAACCACGAAGGTTTCTCTGTTGGGGCTTCGTGAAAGTGAGGAACTGTACTGGACAATTCTTCAGAGCAGAAGCCATGGAAGTACCTATAAAAAAGCGATAAATCCCCCACAGCCCGACGATGGGCAAGAGAGGGAAAGCCTTTCTGTAAGTGAAGGATCATTAATGAGACGAATAGCTCTTCTTTGAATAGAATCAAGAATGCTTAGGGTTGTGGGGGACGCCATGCCCCAGATATGAGAACAATATTCCAAGGGAGGTCTGGTTTGGGACACATATAAAGTGTATAAATTAGAAGCGGAAAAATACTTTTTGGCTCGAAAGAGAAATCCAAGCTTTTTGAAGCTGCCGTGGCTATAGATACAATGTGTTTATGCCAGTTAAGGTTACTTTCAAATGTGACGCCCACAAGATTGAAAGTGTCTTTGCTCTGTAAAACTTGGCCGCTCATAAGTAGAGGATGAGTATTTGATGACTCTTTTCGCGACAAGGAACATGATTGTGTTTGGATGCATTAAAATGGACGAGATTTTGGCGCCCCAATCCAATATTAAATTAAGATCCTGCGAAAGAGATATCTGCATCGCTCTGCGTTTGTTTTCCAAGTCAGGTTTAGTGATGGGTTTAGGAACCTGAAAACTGGAGTGAAGGGTACTATCGTCGGCGAAACTATGAATGGAATTAGTTGTGGACGAGAGAAGGTCGTTGATGTGAAGAAGAAACAATGTTGGTGCCAGAACTGAGCCCTGAGGGACTCCAGCATTTACTTGGTGAAAGCTTGAAGAATGGCCGTCCACAATAACTGATATACGTCGATCAGATAGATAACTAGAGAGCCAAGTACAGAGTTTAGTTGAAAGACCATAGGAGGGAAGTTTATTAGAAGTGCGGCATGCCAGACCTGGTCAAAAGCTTTGGATATATCAAGAGCAACGATCTGGGACTCACCTAGAAACTCAAGAGACTTATTCCAGCAGTGTGATACGAAAGGAAAGAAGATCTGCTGTAGATCTTTTTGTGGCGAAATCCATACTGCCTGTCATGAGGGAAAGTTGGCAAGAGTGGGTAAAGTCACTATATTTCGACGGCTGATGAAATTTTAGCTTAATTGGTTGAAGATAAATGCTTTAAATTAAGTTGCATAATTCACCCGTACATACATACATACATTGCAAAAGTTAAATAAAAGCTTTTAAAATTGTAGTTGTTTAGTTTAATTCAAGGCCAAGTTCAAATTAAACCGAGGAAAAAGGGTTCTTTAAAAATCGTAATGGTTGTTTCGTCAAAATTTGCGAAAAATAATAAAAACATAATTTAGATTAATTTGATGATGACAATTGAAAACACAATTGAACATCAACCAAAAAACATGTTTACAATTATCAAGACGCAGACAGTTAGTTCGTTTGAAGAGTATTTTCGAAAAAAAATTAATTGGTTTTAGCGTGTCTAATCGAAGCCAAACTTAATAATATTACAATTTTATTTACATATATTAATTTAGGGTGTTTAAAAAACTGGTGTGATTCCAGAACTAACTTAATTAAAAACGAAACTTGGTAGCGGATTGCAACATTTTAAAAGGTTTATTTCATTTGTTCTAGTTATACATTTTTGCGTCGCAGGCTGTATTGTTTTATAAGACATTAAATTAACCACTGGCGTAGAAAATTTCAAATTGTTATATCTAAAAACTGAAACATGGTATACACACCAAATATATACCAGATGCTATGGGCTTGAAAAGTGACACTTCAGTAAAAAAATCTCCCTTTCACCCCACAAAAATCATCGGTTCAAAAGCAAATTCTTCTGGTTTTTAATGTAAATTCAATTAAATTTCATCAATAATTTCTAAATTTTTCAAAACTATTTGTATTTTAAAACAATTCTTTTCACTTTACAATTCTTCTATGATTAGAGATGCCTTAAATTAGAATAATAAAGCAGGTAACCTAAAACTGACTTGTTTAAATTATTTTCGTTGGAGATTATTAAAGGCGTTTTTCATCGTGTTAATATAGGCTTTAAAATATTTGAATACCTATATCTATTCAGGTCGTTTTAATAAAAGCTTTTATATCAGTTTTAAAACTTAAGTTTATCTGCTTAAAATTTTCAACTACACGCATTTATTTATAACAATAACAAATGGTGAAAAAAGCAAAAAAATTTTAAAATACTTTATATTTAAGATCCATTATTATAATTTATTTTATTTTTTTAATTAAAAATATTAAAATATAAATATTTTATAAACCTTTAAAACGTTATTTGGTTAAAGATGTTTTATAAAAACGCTTTAAGGAAAAAATAAAGATCAATATTTTGAACAACCCAAAACCCGAAAAAAACTATTAATTAAAAAATAAATAATTTCTTACTCAATGTTTGTCCCAACAATAATTATTATGGAGTCATATTCTTTAAAGTGTCTAGATGACATCAGATTTTTTCAAATTTTGAAATTAATATTTAGTGACATAAAAAAATATTTAAAACTCTACTTACTACACACATGCCGAAATCGCCACGCCAGAGCCGATTTTCAGCGTTAAATAAAAAATAAAAATATTGAGCTACAGTCCTTGAAACCAAAAACTGTTTTCCTAAATTCTGCTCTTTTAGAAACTTTTATAATATTTAAGCTATCACCTACACTTTTTGAGATTTTGGCAAAAAGCTGGACGGCTATTTTTTTCAGTTTTTTGTTAATACCAATTGTATTTTTTTCTTTTGCAAAAACAAGTGCAAAATAAGACTTTTAGATGCTACTCTGGATCGTTAAAGCCATTAACTATATTTTTTAGACTGGAAACTATTTTTGGCTAATGGTTTAAACAGAATTGTGTTAGGAAGGTCTAAAGTATTTTATGAAAATTCAGTGCTAAAAATAAAACTATTGGGACAAATATTCCACTGTTGTAAAAAAGTATAAATGTAGATTGTACATTTTTAAACTAGGCCCGTTATATTATAATTATGTAAAATATTAGAATATGGCCATTTCTTTTATGTTTTTAAATATTTACACCTTGTACCATTACAAAGATTAAAGCAGGGTGTTTCATTTTCAATGATTTTACGAATTATCTAGAAAACCGTAAAGAATATCAAAATTCTAATATAGGGCTCACGATCTCCTGTTTTAAGAAAACATCTGTATTCAGTTAATTCCCAAATTCAAATTCAAATTCATTTATTTCATGCTTTAACTTACAAGGTTTTGCACATGTCAAGAAATAAAATGTATAAAAATTAAAATTAAATTAAATTAAAATAAATCAAAAATACACGAAAATAATCACAATATGAGCATTTATAAAAATTCACAAAATTTTACGTTTTTATTTATAACACATAGTATGTATCACATTATAAATATCACAGTTTAAGAGGCCTTAGCTCAAAATTAAGACTATTACCATCCGTCTTGGAATTCTAGGGTGATTTAAAGATGATTCTACGGAAAATACTAGTACATAATTTACCGATCTAAGGTTTTTTTATAGCTTTTGTATGGCAATTACAAGTTCAAGAACCTTTGGTACCTAGAACCTGCCAAAGCCACTAGCAGAAGGTCAAACTTTAATATCTCCCATCGGCTTCTACTTTATGTTGGATGTTGGGTGCATGCGCTGACAAAGCTTACCGAGCTTTTACACAATAACGTCTGGTTTGATCGCTATATATGGTGTTTTTCTAATATAATAAAACAAGAAATTATTTAATATATTGTTTTAATTTTTTGATACAAATAAATTATTAAAATTTTATACTAGCAGTGTGAATAAACTTTATCTAGAACAGGTATGCTTTTATTTTTGCTTGGATAATCCAGTCATTTAAATTACTGCGTATTATCTCAATGTCAAAATATAACCGAAGATAAAAACTAGACAAGTTGGTTTTCTTCGACCCATTCCCGAGACACCAGAACTAAACATTCAGAATCGCTATCGTATTTTATCTACATATACAGAATCAGCTAAGTAAAAAGGTTTAAGACACAGCAGTAGGTAGATATTAAATTAATAATTTTAAGTAAACTAGGTACGACACCGCACAGTGCGTCGATATGTTGGCAAAAATTCAAAAAAAATATTTTTCATAACATCCTAAACTCACTTCTTTTCTTTTAATATTTTTCCATCATAGAAATATGCTGCTCGTTGGTTCTTGTTTTAATGGAAAAGTGCCTTACTATTTAATTTTTATTTAGTGAAATGAAAAAAAACACCTAATTTAATGAAATTTGTTAGTTTGGATGTTATAGTATAGGGGTAGTACCGTTTTCGAAAAATAATTTTAGGTCAGCTGATTTTTTGATATGTTGTTCTCCTTCCTCTTCTAGATTGACCCTGAGCTGTCTGGCTGGCGGTAGTGGTTGCCTTTATTAGTTCGCATTCTCCTGCACAGGTTATAATCCTAGGTTTTAAAAACATTTTGAGAAGCCTTATTTTTAATTTCTTGTCTTTAAATAGGTTTACCAAACATTTTTTTTAATTGCCAGACACTTTTATTATTGCTAATTATACAGTCGTCTCCCTTCTAACTTTTGAACCGTCCGGTATATAATAATGAAACTTGGAACGATAATATATGACCAAAGTCTGCATTTTTTGACATATTAGTGACAGCTCTAAATGTCAAGGTTAAAGCTGGGCGCCAACGGAACCGCTACCGCCAGCCAGACAGCCGAGAATCTACCCGAAAGAGGAGGGAGAACAACGTATCAAAAATCAGCTGACCTAAAATTCTTGGTATTTCGACGTTGCCACCTCCCAGGCTATTATTCTTGTTTAAGTCAGTATTTGTTAGTGTTGTTTCCTAACTAAAAGTTAATAAATAACACAAAAGATTATCTTGAAAAGACAAATTTTCTTGCGGTTATTAAATGGTTTGGGAGTATGCAATCTAATGGATTTTATTTATTTCTTTAAAACTAAGCAAGGTACGAAAAATTTTAAGGGGCAAAAACGTTGTATTTTTATTTAATTTTATTAAAGTACCTAAGTCGAAGGGTTCACTGGCATTGCTTGAAAAAGGAACAATCTAATGCGAGTAGAATACCAACAAGTACAGATTAAATAAATAATTTCGGCATGTAAATAAGGTGACACACCGCACAGTGCGACGATATGTGGACAAAAATGCCAAAATGATTATTTTCATAGAAACTTAAATGTACAATATTTGTAATAATGTGTTAAATGTATAATAATGGACCAGTATTGCTTTCTGTTGTAGCACAGCATTGTACTTTACTCAATTATTAATATCAGAACTATTTTGGTGCAATAAGACTGATACAATTTTTGTCCCGAAATCCCTGTATTTCAACCCATTGTGCACCGGTCCGCTTTGTTGTTGATTTACCAGTATATATACCTTTTTACTTAGCTGAACCTGTAGATAAATAATAATTAACCAAAATGATCTGCAAAATTAGATAAGGCAAAATAAATTACTCTTCAAAAATAAAGCTAAATGGTTCATTAACTGTAGAGGAAGTGCCAAAATTAGAAATTCCCGAAAACAAAAAAAAATAAATAAAGGCCTTAAGGCTGGTTTTTATGTCATGCTATTTTAAGTCATAAAAATAATACTTATGAGATTTTTAGTGGATGTATTCATGTATGATGTATTCTTTTTATGCTTTAGAACTGCCCAGAATAACACCGTAAGTGTTCCTTTTATAATGGAGCTGTTTTGCCAGAACCGTTCCGGTTACCTCTGCCCCTGCCTCTCATGCACCATCATCGAAGGAGGTGCACGAAGTATTCTGACCCAATGACATATGCCAAAGGGCAAATAGTAAATATACTTGGTTATATTTGAAAAATATTTGTAATAATTTATTTTGGTTAAATATTTACCAGAAAAAAAAATTATGTAAACCACGGATGACTTAAAGAAAAACCAAATAAAACACAACAAAACCTTTAGTTTAAAAAAAAATAAATCTAAAAAAGTTTTAATAAAAAATATAATTCACAAAAAGAAAAATTTTGTTTTTTTCTGTACAAAACTTTAAAAGGTTTTTAGAAAACTACCTTAAATTAATTTTTTAATCAAAATGTATATTATTTCTTAAATACCGTTATCGGTTGAAACACAGACATTATCAATGTATTTTTTTTCGCAGGAGTATCAAAAAGTTTGGGGCTATCAAGAATTAATAATTTGCATTTTTTTAAACTACCTAACGTAAAGAAACTCCTAGATACCAATAATTTCATATTTTGCCGTTTAAACATCTTCCCCTCCCCCCTCCCCCATCCATATTGAATATATATTTTCATTTGTAAAAAAATGTGAGCTTTTTTGACTTTTTAAATATAATATTTCAGCGAAGTTTAATGAAATAGTAATATTTTTATCGATTACTAACTTTGTTCCAAATGAATCAAGACTCAATTTTTGCTAAAAAATAAAAAAATAAAAGGTAATTTACCCTTAGAAATAAAATATGTTTTTAAGTTTTTGTAACTCATCATCATTTTTACAAGCAATTTTTTTATTAAAAATTACTTTTTGATGTTTTTTCTATTTGTGGACAGTTTGTAAAATAAAAGCACCCTGTATAAGCATTTAGTTGCTGTTGTATCATGCCTATTTCTTGTTAATATGACCCGTTCGTTATCAGAATTTAAAAAATACCATTGTGGTATACCAAAGGGCGCGGCTATGTTTTTCAACTAAATAAAGGTTTTTTAACTTGGTCTATGTATACTTATACTTTAATTACGTAAATAATATCTTGGGATTTTCCTTTTAATAGTTCTTGTAAAAATACCGACCACAAAGAAAAACGTAAATCATGTAACACTTTGTTATAAGTGTATAAAGTATTTTTTCCTTGAATGGGAAGTTTGACAGCACGATCCAGTAAGCGAGGTGCGGCAATCCCATGAGTTAAAAAAGACCCTTTATGCTTGTGTTATAAACTATATTTTTTCTACAACCGTATAAGATTTCTAAATTTATTTTTATACATGTTTTATTTATCTACACTTATTAAAGTCCATTTCGAAAATGTAAAAAATAATTAAATGGACAGTTCCGTGTATTTTGATTAAATTTTGTAGTCGTTCATGGGCGTACGTAAACTTTTTAATAATTTATGCAGGTAATAAAGATACAGATTATAAATACTTCCTAATGGTATTTTAAACATATTATAGTATTTAAACTAAGTAATCTTTATTATTTCCATTATATTAGTATTTGTTGTTACGCCATAGTGGTAACAGTGGTTTAAGCATTTTAATAAAAAAATGTTTCAATAATTCTTCACTGTCAGCAAATAAAATAGTTATAATTTTAAACATTAAAAACATGATTGCATAAAATACGATCACCCTAGTTTTACTGTGCAAGAGTTGTTGAACCATGTTCCCAAATGACTTAAATTGGAAAGTCCACAGCTTTTCAAATTATTACGAGTAAGAAAAGAAATCAGGTCAAGAGAATCGTCCCAAAAAATCCAGGCCGGACTAGCAGAAACTCGTTGATAAAGACACCAAATATGAAATTAAAGCGTTTATGAAAAACTTTAAAAATTATGGAAGTCGACCCTTTAATTATAACATCAGGGAGGTAATGACAGTTCTTCCGATAAAGAAGTGATACTTAAATTGTTAATTATAATGAAGGCTAATAATAATTGTATTTATGTAAATACAGTAAGGATATTAAAAGTCCCCCATTATATTTTAATAGTAGGAAAATTTGGATAAAGAGTAGTGTCACTTTAACCACCAAAAGAAAGAAATTTTGCAGGTAAACCAATGCTAAACTATGGAAGTCACCAAAAATTATATATATGGAGCCACCTGTGGTCTGTTAAGTATAATACGTAAAGTTTTATTAGTGTTTACACATTTTGGAAATGGACCTTAATTAATCTTAATTTTTGTCCACACAGCCATTGGCTTTTCACCAAAAAAGCATGCCTTTCTTTTAGACGACAGTTTATTATTCTCTTTATAACTAAGCGCCCTATGTATTTAGGAATTTTTTAGTTTATGTGTCACTATAAAATTAAAAATTGACAGTTGTAGTGAGCAAATTTGTTAAAAACTTATGGAAAATTAACAGTAATAATAAATTGGGGTGACCCAGAATGGAAAAAATGTATACTGTTTTGGTAATATTTCTATAAAAATACAACACAATTGCCCGAAAAGTCTTAAATACATAAGTGCATAGTTATGAAGAAAATAATTGACTCTTAAAAATAGGAAGGACATGATGTTTTTCTTGCAATTTAATCTTGCTGCTACCAAAATTAAGATTAATTAATAAGTATAAATAAATAAAACATGTAGCTAAAATGGTGGAAGCTCTTATACGGTCGTAAAAAATATAGTATGTAACATATGCATAATGTATCTTTTTTTTACTTATGGTATTGCCGCACTCGTCAGGCTTTTGCTATTAAACTTGACATTTAAAAAAATATCCACTTCATGCACTTGTTGCATGACTTACTATTTTATGACTTATAATTAAACAATTAAAAATGCGCTTTATGTTAATGTATAACAATATAAAGAATAATACCAAAATAAGGGTATTTTATTACAAGACAAGGGGGAATACTTTTGAAGTAAATAAACTAAATATGGAATGTTATAGAAAGTGCGTAATAAATATTCAAGGGCAATATTTAAAGAATATATCAGTAAGCAAAAAAATAGTGATTTTTTTTTTTACAAAGTGACCTAATAAGATATTTTTCCTTTAAACACTAGATGCCTGGCATGGTTCCTGGTGCTACCGAACACGAACAATCCAAGCAAGACGGTACTGCCAGCGAGCTTGAAGGGGTTGCGCGTGCCAACAGCAACCTACGAGAGGCCTTAAATCGGTCCGGTAGCCTATGTAATACCGGTAACCGCCGCGGCCCTGTGGGGTGACATCCCGCAGAGTCGCGGATATCTCGCATTGTCCCTACAAACAATGATGAGCAAGCTCCCAACAATCCACCCCGTTCGGATAGGGGTGTAGGGCAGGTTGGAGGAGCAACTGGACGGACGCCCTTAAACGACCTTGGCAATGGACATGGACGCCTCACGTGGACGGACGAACTTAGGGACGATCTGATGGATGCGTATTCCCTCAGCGAACCTACCATTAGGGGCTACATGGCACGGATGCATGCCACGTGGTGTGCTAAACACCCAGAGCTAAGTCATCTCTCCCAACAACGTTTGAGAGACTATGTAGCCTATCTTAACCGATCTGGATATGTCAGAACACCAAGACAACAGGAGCCACCTCAGGACATGGAAAATCAGGATCTGGGACAAGACCAGCCTGCGGGAAATGTGGTAATAGAGATTGCCTCCGAGAACGCCAACAACGAAATGACAGAGAGGCTTACTAACATCAACATCAAGTCTCACATAAAATCCCAAGATATCGCACAAGCGAACAACGCCCTTCGGGACTTACTTTCAGAACGCACGGATATTTTGGCACTTAACAACGCTGTTTATGAAGCTGCGAAACAACTTATTCCTAACAACCGCTCAGATAGCTCTCACCAAGCACTTCGAAAGACCGAACGCAGAATTCAGCAAATTGCCAAAAAAATGGATCTAACGCGGCAAGAGGCATCGCGCATTCAAAGTGTAATGAATTACATATCAGCCAACAGACCTTTTACGGAAAAGATCAGAAAAATAGCTTTAAGGCTCCGCCAAAAACACCATACACTAAACAGAGTCACGCTTCAGATCATCAGGCAGCGTTGTCTAGACCGCATACGATCGTTGGGTGTTATTAACAACAGCTTAAAGAAAAAGGCTAGAGGGATAAGAGATACAAATAAATTTGTGACTAAACCTTCTAGTTTTCTCACAGACCCAGCACCAACGGTTGAAAATCCGCCACAAGCAAATATTGTGGAACAGTTCTGGAAGGATGTCTACGAGGACCCGAAGCCGTTACGACGGGACACTCCTGCTTTGAATACCTTTAGCGCCTATTGTGCCGACAAGGAACTTGACCAGCATGAAAGTCCACCAATCACAACGGAGGAGGTGAAAAGAGCCCTAGATGGTGCAAGGAATTATTCTGCACCGGGTCCGGATGGCATTAATAACTACTGGTGGAAGAAATTCCCCAGTACACATTCGCATTTGGCCAGAATCTTTGATTCGTGGCTTAATGGAGACACACCAATTCCTGAATGGTTTGTAGAAGGCCGAACTATATTAATACCAAAAAGGGAGATCTAACACAGCCAAAATACTATAGACCGATCACTTGCCTCAATACCAGCTACAAGGCTTTTACTAGAATTTTGTATTCTAGAATACTGAGTGCAATAGATCCTATTCTCTCTGATATAGGGGAGCAGCGAGGAGGAAAAAGAGGAATCAATGGTTGCAAGGAAAATCTCTTAATCGATAGATGCATCACACAAGACTCAATCCAATACAAACGCAACCTTAGTATGGCATGGATTGATTACAAAAAAGCTTTTGACACAACATCGCATGAATTAATATTGCATCTGCTTAAAGATCTCAAGGTTCCTCCTAACCTGATTCGTTGCATCGAACAGCTGATGCCGCTCTGGAAATCTAAATTCTCCATAACATCTGGAGCACAAAAAATCATAACTGATCCCATAACATTTAAACAGGGCGTATTTCAGGGCGACTCACTAAGTCCTCTATTATTTTGTATATCGCTGCTTCCCGTATCCGTGTCTCTTCGGAAGACTCGGGGGTATTGCTGTGGACCACCTGGAAGAAGAGAGCGTAAGGTAACCCATCTGTTTTATATGGATGACCTAAAACTCTATGCAACTAGTGAGCGAGATCTACAACAGTCTCTTAAAGTGGTTCACGAATATACCAAAGATGTTGGCATGGAGTTCGGACTTGACAAATGTGCAAAACTTAGGCTGGTGAAGGGCCGATATGGTAACGATTTAGAGGCTGATCAACTTGCTGACAGCGCGATTCTCCGTCCGCTTAGAAATAACGAAACGTATCGATATTTAGGTATCGACCAAAATCGTACTCAGGATGTTAAAGCTGTAAAGACCGAGCTGAGAAGCAATTACAGGCAACGCTTAAGGAAAATATGGAAATCCGAACTATCAGGATTGAATAAGGTTGCTGCAACTAACATGCTAGCAGTTCCTGTATTGCTTTATTCGTTTGGAGTAGTTAAGTGGACGCGAGAAGAGTTGCGAGAACTGGACGTTAGCACACGAAAAATGATGCATCTTCACCGCAGCATCCATCCCCGCTCATCAGTCTCCCGCATTTACCTCTCACGCCATCAGGGAGGTCGCGGCCTTTTAAGCTTGGAGTGTATGCATGATCGTTTGGTTTTGAGTCTTGCTTGTCAGGTTGCCAAAAGCACGGATCCACTGCTGCAGCTTGTAAAAAGAACATGAGATGGCCAATGTTGGAGCATTTTTGTTCAAGGCAGCCGAGCGAGCCGCGGATAAATTCGGTCTCAGATTTGAAATAGATTCTAATGACGACCAATCACTTATAAGACAAGAGTCTAGTGCTGTAACAGCTGCAGTTAAAAGAGCCGAACAACGGATGCTCTTAGAAGATCACATCAATAAGCCGCAGCACGGAGTCTTTTACAGAAATATCAATAGACTCGATATATCTCGAAAGCTTACGTTTGGGTTTTGAAATCCGCCAAGCTTAAGTCTGACACCAAAGGATTCTTACTAGCATGCCAAGATGGGGTGATAAACACATTGGTGTACCGGAAGCCAATTTTCCAACGTTCTTGACACCGCATGTCGAGCCTGTCGACAACAACCCGAAACCCTTATGCATTTATTGTCAGCTTGTCCAGTGCATGCTGTCAATAGCTACATCCATCGGCATAATGACGCTCTTCGGGTACTTTACTATCACTTAAGGCATTACTACGGCATCGATGAAACAGCAATATTGCCGTTTGCTCCCGGAGACATTGAGGCAGTAGTGGAAAATGACAACTGTCGCATATACTGGAACTACGCGTTCCCAACAACGCATCAAATTCAAGCGAATAAACCTGACATCGTTCTCCTTGATAAGACAAATCACACCATGTATGTAATAGAGTTCTGCCCCAGCGGAAACTAACATCGATATAAAAGAACGGGAAAACGAGCCAAATATCAAGATCTTCTTGGCGAACTTCGAGGCTCTATCCGGAGTATACCGCGCGATTGGTTGTCCTGATAATTGGCGTTTTGGGAGGCATGAAGAATAACATATTAAGGGAAATGAGGTACATTCCAGCATGTCAAAATACACCCGAACAACTGGTGATGAAGATGCAGAAATCTGTTGTCCTTGGATCCGCTCTCGTCTACTGAGGCAAATGAATTTGGCCGAAGATCACTGACCGAGCGGACGCGAGGAGTGGTCTTCGATATGGATGGTCTTCCGCACGACGCCCTATGGGGTCGGAGCCATGGGATACGTCTTTCTGTGGATTTTTTAAAATTGAAAATAAGAAAGAATGATTCGCTTTTGACACAAAAATGTTCCGTTAAGAATCCACTGAGGTTGCCCCAAAGAATTTCAATCATTATAATTAAGATAGGAATATACCTGGGAGTAATAATTATTAAGGAGAGATTCTTCGTCTAAGTTGGACAAGGGCAAAAGGCTGTACCACATTTTTTAGAAATATAATGTTCTATTTTGCGACTGCCATGTTTAAAAACTGGTCATAATATACGTGCGTGTTTACTTAAATAAAGAGGTATACATAACATTAATACTTAAAGGTATTTTTTGTGATTTTATTAAGTTTTAAATAATAGGCGTGACATGTTAAAACTGATAACTTATCATTTTGCATATTATTAACATGCAAACATTTTCCAAACTATATATGTAAATTATGGGTATGTTTAATGTAGTTTTACTATATATCTTATTATTAAATATGCAAAAATTTAAAAAATAGTTAGGCGTCAAAATACAGTAAAATGAAACAGAGGGATTATAACCTATTTTTGTTAAAAGGATCTGTTAGGATTGCTGATATCTAGCTATGAGGAATACAAAAAAAAAAAAGAAAAATAAGGTTTCCAAATTTTTAGTAAGTTTATTTATCTTTTTAAAGGTGGTTTATTCTTCTTTTTAATATTTATTTTTTAAAGTTCACATGTATTGTATTTTTATTTTCTGTTTTTTGGGACTATATTTCTGTAATACTCTTTTATTCAAAAGTGGGCATAGAAACCCTAAATAAAAACCCTTGTCAACTTTGTTTCTAACAAGTCACACATATAATTCAATATTTAAAAAAGAATATGTGTGACTTGTTAAAAACAAAATTGACAAGGTTTTATTAGAACTTTTATGCCAAAGAGTTTTCAGATAAAAGTAAATAAAGTATTTTTACTAATGCAAAAATCGAAGAGTAAGATACAGGATCATTCAAAGACTAAATAGGGAAATAATGCTCGCTTTCTCTTTGATTTTTCATCTTGACATTTTTTTTCGTAAGAATTTAAAAAAAAAGAGATAAAACATAATAAAAAAAAAAATAATATGATACACAAAAACGCTAAAGAATTAAATACATTATTTAATTTTTTTCAAAAAGATTTGCAAAAAATTTATGTTTTATAACAGGTAGTAAAAAAACTAATTTTAAGTATGTTTCACTCAACTAACCGTGGTAAATAAATAAAATAATTTAACCCAGTGTTTTGCAATTAAAGAAACAAAATAATTGTTAAAAATAATGAAAAATGTCTATAGGATATTAATTAAATCAGCACAAACATAAAGCGTTTGAATACACATAAACAAACGCATTAATCAACAATCCTGGACATCCTGATTCATTTTCTGAGCCTGCAGGAAAATGAACCAACCTATGAACTATCGAAAGCTCCACCGACTTGAAGGTCACGTGACCGCAGTAAATAAAACACCGCTCAATTTGAAATAAGTGATTCAGTCGATCGAAGAATCAATCGCTGGTGTTTGAAAGTAAAAAAAATGCACTTATTTTTATTATATCGAAAACTACCGGAAGAATAAACATTTTATTGATACGATAGGTCAGCAAATCTATAAAATATTAGTAGTTATCGGTTGTAGTGAGTTAATTTATTATTTTTACGTATTTTAGGTTTATTAAAAAAGTTTTTTTTTTTTGTGTCGTGTGATTTAAGACCTTTGTAGTCATTTAATATATATTTTTAAATTTATCTACAGGACGCAAATATCTGAATAATTTTAGAAATTCATTATAAGCAAAAATTATTATGCACAACAACACACACAAAAATATACAAAGAAGGTTTTTAATATTATTGTGTTTTCAAAAATCACAAATTCAAAATTATTTGATGGCACGTCTATAACCTCCTAAACATTTTTTTAGAAAATGGAATATTCGTACGTGAAAGTTCGCCATTCCTGCCTTATATACTTATATCATTTAATAGGAAATTAAATCAAAAATATTTTATTTATTACCCAACAGCAATAATAGATGCAAAATGCTGAATCTGTAAAAGGTTTAATAATTGGCTTTATTCGAAGTTATTTTTTATCTCAAATTCACTGTCAGAAGCGTTTAAATTATTGTTTCCGCGACGGTGATATTTTTCACTTTCGTTTTAAGTATTTAACATAACAATACTGCGATAACAATAGTTTGTATATTTTCCTTATCCGTGCAATGGAATTTTTAAATTTAGTTTTAAACTGAATTGAGATAATACATCTGTCTCGCTAGTCTAGGGCAGTGGTTTTCAACTATTTTTTGAGGTGTTACCGCCGAAGCACATTTTCGTTGTTCTCCGCAAACCTCGTACGTGCCATTTTTTACGAAATTCGTTTTTTGCACTTTTATAAACCTTGCAAATTCAAGGACACCAAGTGTTAACCGTATTCATCAGAGTTGTTCAAACCGCATTTGAAATGACAATATAAATATGAGAGTTAGATAGAGATGGGTCATATTTTAAAACCACACCTTTTATTAAAAATTTAAAGAAAATTACTTTTCCAACTTACCCCGTAAGGATTCTGGATCGAGCTAAATAATTACCTGCCGTAAATCATCAGTTCATAGAAATAAAAAATAAATATATATTATAGAATTAATTTAAATAATCACGAACATTATAAACATAAATTTTTAAATGCGAAGACGTTTTCTTATAAGGCTTAAATGATGTGGCACATTAATCTAGAGAGCGGGTATAAGTTTTGACCTTATTGAACCACAAAAGCACAAAATTGACGTTTGTTTTTTGAACTGATCCTAAATGTACTTAAAATGGCTTTAAGAATAACAAAGCTTTGACATATTTTTTCGAAATTTAAAGGCAATAGGGATAATTTACGGCAGATAATTCAGTTTGATCTAATGTCTATACTTGGTAAGTTGGAAAAGAAAGTTTTTTCTTCCAATTTTTTAATAGGAGACTCTTTCTTTTAAAATATGACAAAACTTTTAGTTCTAAAACAAGTTTTTCATAAATAACATTTTTTTCTAAGTTCAAAAGTAAAAGGTGGTTTTCTCTTGTGTCATATTTCCGTTATTTTTGCATCTACTTTGTATATGCTATGGTTTATTTAAATTTTGATCAGTGTTTTGTAAGCTTCGCTGTATGCAGAGATTTTTATCAAAAATAACATTTTTTAAGAAATCAAAAATAAAAAGTTTTCCATATGGTTCAACATTTCCTGGCGGTCACTGTATACTGGGTTATCTCAAATTCATAAAATGGATACTGCTTACATCTAGCAGGTAGATATACATAGCCACATATAGCACTACACCATAACGTATTTTCAAATGCAACCGAATTATTTTGGCTGTTAGTCACTGTATACCATAGAAACTCTGGAAGAAAATACACTGAGGTAAATAAAAAATGGTTTCCTGTCTGTGCCTGCAACTAAAAACACAAAAATAGACGAAACTCTTGGACTAGGTCATACAGGTATAAAGTCTCGTGGAAAATGAAAACCACAAAACAAACATAGTCGGCTCTCCCTTGGCCCTTTAAAAGCTAATATGGCGGTGTTTTTCAAGCGAAAAAACTGAGAAGCGTTCAAAATGCATTTAAGAAAAAACATAAAAACAACGGAATAAACAAGCAAAATCCTGAAGGCTTCAATGGCAATGCCTGCACAAAAAGAGCAACAAACTAACCTTTTTATTAGGAAATTTTAAATGTAATAGAATTAAAGTAATAATTTATACAACTTGTGTCTATTTAAGCTGGTTATAGCAGGTTTAAGTTTTGTAATTTATTTCTTTAATGGGTTAAAATAAAACCATAATTGATGAGAAATGCTTTGTTTGCTGTAATAACAAATTTGTAGCTAAGTTTTAAATATTTGCCAACCTGTTTTATTTTTAATTTAAATACTGCCTTATGTTAATTTTTATATAACAATAAAAGACAAAAATTAGGATTAATCCTTACAAATCCCAAGAATTTACCAGGGTTTTCTCCAAGACTAACCTCCTCTAAAAATATCTACTGCTTTGACATAAAGAAAAACATCGACAAGTAAGAGATATATGTGTTTTAATAATACAGACAAAATAATTTTACTAAACAAAGCATAATTATCCTAATTTACATAATTTTATTTTTTAACGCAAATAATTGTTTTTATTTTAATTTTTGCTTTTATATCATATTGTCTATTGGTACTTTTAAGAAATTAAAGCAGCCTTAATATTTTTTTAAAACAAAGGAAGATACTAAAAATACAAAAAGTTGCATTTTTAATTGCCTAATTATAAAAAAATATTAAAACGCAAAAAAGTCTAGTGGCGTACATTTTTTTCTCTGAATAATATAGGTTGCGATGCCCACTCGAGACGCCATTGGACCCAATAAAACAATCCGATTAGGAGTGAATACGCACCTTATTACTTTAAATAAATGTACCAAATTTAATCCAAATCGACAGAGTCAAATTAAATATAGTTAGAAAGAACTAATTTTTTTCTTAAATTTTAACGCCCTGTATCTCAGTAAGGAAACAACCCGACATATGTTTATAGGATTTTTATTTTTCATAAAATTACTTAAAGGATCACACAAATGTTTGCCCCATGTTTAATAAACACTCTGTATACTAGGCCCTCTTTAGGTTTTTCAAAAATATATATTCATACCTACGTATTTTTAATTTTTAAATTTTACACAAAAATAGTGTTTTCCATAAATTTAACATTTTTTTCATAGAAGTCCATAATAGAAAATTACAAAACATTATTTTTTCAATACCAATTTTTTTTTTATTATTGTGCGCTAACTTAATACTTTAATAAAAAAGCACTTTTATACTTTTAAGGATTATGTTATTTTAATTTACTTACTTTATCTTTAAAAATATGAGTTCATTATAGAACAGCACTATTACATAAAAAATATATATTTAGTAAAATGGAAATAAATTAAATTCATATATAGAACATTAAAAATAAAATAAACATTATTTTAATGAACAAAAACAAAAATAACAATACCTTTTCAAATTGAAGTGTTCTATAATTTTTATTTAATTTATTACCATTTAGTAAATATTACAAATATTTTTTTTAATAGTGCTTCTCTATAATAAAAGTCATTATGTTTAAAGTTGTTTTATTATTGTTTTGCTATTTATTGTTAGTATAATTAAAGTTGTGGAACTATTAAAAGTATTTAAAAGAAACACATATTTATTTTTAAATGCCTAAGGGAAGTTAATTAAAATAAGTTAAAAATATAAAAGTTGACAAGTAGAATTATAAAATAATGTCTTTATTTTCTGTCCACAAACTTCTATAAAGAAAATCCAAAATATGGAAAATGCTAATTTTCAGTAAAATTTGCAACAAAAAATACCCACTAGTATACATTTTTGGAAAGACCAAAGAGGGCTAAATATTAATTAAATTAAAATATACAAACAGAAACAACAAATGTTGGGTACAGTTTAAAAATCGCCTAAACATTGCTTTTAACGATTGTAAGCAAGGAACATTTGGTTAGCTGAAATTAAATTAATCGACAAATATGTACACATTAAATGCTGGAGTTATGTTATATTGGTATTCTTAACTTCCATGTTCTTTACATACGATAATAATGTGCTGCAGAGCCCCGTACTTTAATAAAACCCATAGGCAAAACCAAGTAAGTCGAGTTACTAGGTTTTTATTTTATTAGGTATTAATTTGATTATTACTTAATTTTTTAAAATGTTATTAATTTTTTATGGCTTGCTAAACAATGGGAAATGCATTAAAAAAGCAACTAGAAAAGATTAAAATATCATTTTAAATAACAGAAGACTGGTCAAATTAATAGTAGAAGTAGTAGAAATTAAAAAACTAGTAACTTATTTGGTTTTACCAAAAAACAAAGAGTGTGGTTGTTTATTTAAAAAATACCTTGTCATTTGCCTTGCCGCCGCGTGCTTTTAGTTACATCACATTTTCTTGCTAACCGTATATGTCGGTGTGGTTCAAACCGTATTCGAAAATGTAAGTTTTACACCATTAAGTTACAACTAGGGGATATAATCCCGAGTCTTTTTCAATCCCAGTATTTCTGGACTGGGCACAGACAAACCCGGGATAATCCAGGGATTTAAGGATAAAGTACCAAAATATTTAAAAGTCAACTTATATTTTTAAAACTTTCTTTGAAATGTAAAAAGATCTAAACAAAAAAGAAGTTTTCTTTTTCAAACAAAAAAACAAACTTATTAAAATAAAGAAAAATCAATTTGATACACACCTTTTAATTTTTCTACAGTCGTCTTGATTAGGTACCTTTAAAAAAAACTGTAATTCTGCAATATCGGAATACCCCCATAACCTCTAATTGATCGCATTAAAACATTTGTAATTTGTTACAATACAACAAACTTAAGGCAATAATAAACCCTATAAATAATAAAAAGTAAAATATCCACAAAACAGACATGTAAAAAGTTTAAAAAAACTGGCCGAAACAAAATTTTTAATGAGTACGATGCCCGCCCAACCAACAAAGCTAGCTACATTGTCCGGGATGAATTCAAACACGGTAAAATGCGTAACATATATGACTTTACCCAGGCCCGTACGCACAAAGACAACACCTTTACACATATATTTGTCTCCTGGGGAGGGCAAAAACTACAAAAGGCCAATATTACTCTATTTACAGCCATGTTTCTGCCAAAAAGCCTATTTACATCCCTTCTGGGAGGGGGAGGCAATTGCCTCTTCCCTCCGTACGGTTCTGACAGCCTTAGGAGGCGTTCATAAATTGGGTGAGGCGTTTTTTGACGTGATAACGTCTTATAATTCGAGGGAGTCGGCTGCATGCACAAAAATACATGACTCATGCGGCGTTCTATTAAAGCTTGAAGTGCAAGCGAGAGCGCGGAAGATGCACAATCCGCCTTCGCGTTCGATATCTGTTTCTCTCCTACTTTAAGCGGTCTGCGGTCTATAAAATAATACATTTACATGTTTTCGTCAAGTAGGAAGTGCAGTGAAAAGTGAATGTGGTATAAATTGTTTTATTTTCTCTTAATTTTTCAAAAGTGGGATATAAATTGTTAATGCCACATTGTAGTTGAGCTGTATAATGAGTGGGATATAAATTGTTAATGCCACATTGTAGTTGAGCTGTATAATTTAGGTAAATACTATATAACATTATCAAGTAAAATCGTACGTAAATCACTTTACAGACAACCTTTTTTTTAATGTTTGACCTCTCCTCAGCCCCTGTAGTGAGATTTTCTTTAATCCCCCACATCTTCCAATCTCACGTGAGATTTTTTGCTAAATTTATCAAACAAAATTGTCTTTGTGTTCGTGGATAAAAATTTGAAGGATAAAAAAAGGTCCTCGACCCAAAGGTTAGTTCTGGTTGTTACCAGATAAAATATTTTTCCTAGGAAAACCTGCCCAAATCTCGTAATTTTTTTCCTGTTTCTAGTAAAAAAATTAGGTGATATTTACACAGACCCCCATTTCCCACAGTAAGATTAAGTAAGATTCAACTTGACCCTTTCCTCCTCCCAAATGCCTCACGTAATTTTTGGACTTGGCAAATTTTTTTTTATTTTGTTAAAATGTTTTAAACCTTACTAAAAACAAAAATGGATTAATCATTTCTTCGAGTTTTAAGATAGGTTTTAAATCACTCTGTTTCTATAATAATATAATATGTTTTTATAAAAATGTATAGCTTATTTGGGGATTAAGAAGTACTTAAAACAAATCCTTATTAATTATTCCTATTTTTAAATATATTTTAGTCCAACAATAACAGTTTTAATATGTTAAAATAATCTTTAAACAACTTACTAAGGATTAATATTAATCCATATATAATCCACTAATAAGTAATATAAATACGAGTAATATACAAGTGCTTTTAAATTTAAAAAGTGCTTAAAACCTACTTTTGAAATATGGGTAATTTACTTTGGAATGTTTTATTGTCAAGAATTTATATAATAACAACCTGTCAGTTTGCTTTTATTTCTTTAAAACGATCAAAACAATAGATGTACAGTGTGTTTCAGGATCGGTGTTACAAGAGAACAAATGGACCAAACTTTGGAATTTTTAAACGCTTCTTTTGGAAAAACTGGTCGCATGGTCCAAAATTGATAAGTGCAAAATTTTGCTTTGATTGGAAATGCAAGTTATAACTACCTTTATTTTTAAAATAGGACAAAATTGTATAAGGAAATGTTAGAGAAATTATATGTATGTCAAGAATTTAAAATTAAAGAAATAAAGTTAGAAAAATTATTTTTTTGTCAGTATTTTACATTATTCATTAACTGTTCTTAAAATAATTGGCTTAACCCAGCATATTTTTTAAAATATTAAAATTTATTATTATTATTTAAAATTTTGCTTCTCTTACCCATTTTTTAAGTTGTAATGCGTAATGTAAAAACTGACACTTACATTTTTTTAACTCCATGCTTTAACTTTAAATTTTGACATAAAATTTAATTCTCTACCTATATTTAATTATACAATTCTGTTTTTATTTTTTAAAAATAAAAGTTGTTAGTTCTTAGATATTCCTCATATTTTTAGTTATTACTCGCCCTGTGTAATACTAATTGGAGTAAAATTTTGTATTTATTAGATTTGGACCATGCGGCCAGTTTTCCCAAAATGTCGTCTTAAAATTCAAAAACTGTTGGCCCATTTGTCCATTTGTAACAATTATCCTGGGAGACTCTGTATATGCATGGTGTGAAAAAGAAGATCTAAAATTATTTGATTCATTGTTGATAGATTGATGTCAAGTAAATGCAAAAAGTGACAGAAATATTTTTTAAATGGACAGGTTTATGCTGTATATATCAATTAAGTTCTACTAAACCACAACTTAAATGGCTTAATAATTGACCTATAAAAGCGATAGATCCCCACAGCCCGACGATGGGCAAGAGGGGGAAGCCTTGTGTAAGTAAAGGATCATTAATGAGACGAATAGCCTTCTTTGAATATAATCAAGGATGCTTAGGGTTGTGAGGACGGCATGTCCCAGATGTAAGAACAATATTCCAAGGGAGGTCGGATTTGGGACACATACAAACGTGTATAAATTAGAAGGGGAAAAACACTTTCTGGCTCGAAAGAGAACTCCAAGCTTTTGTGTGAAGCTGCCGTGGCTATAGATGCTACTGTGCTTATGCCAGTTAAGGTTACTTTCAAATGTGACGCCCAACAAGATTGAAGGTGTCCTTGATCCGGCAAAACTTGGCCGCTCATAAGCAGAGGATGAGTATTTGGTGACTCTTTCGCGACAAGGAACATGTGATTGTGTTTCGATGCATTAAAGCATGGACGAGATTTTGGCGCCCCGATCCAAGAATAAAATTTAAGGTCCCGCGAAAAGAGATATCTGCACTGCTTCATGCCGTTTGTTTTCCAAATCAGGTTTAGCGATGGGTTTAGGAACCTGAAACTCTGGAGTAAGGGCGGCATCGTCGGCATGAAACCATGAATGGAATTAGTTGAGAACGAGAGAAGGTCGTTACCGATGGGAAGAAGAAACATGTGTCGTGGTGCCAGAACTGGAGCCCTGAGGCACTCCAGCATTTAAGGATTTTAAAAGTAGGGATTGATAGATATAACGGATCGGGTAACATTTATTAAAAAATTACTACGAAAACATTTGACATAAAAAATATTGTGGTTGCGTCGCATAGTAGACTGCGATTCAGCTAAGAAAGCCACGTGGTCATCCGTTCTATCCAACTTTTAAATTTTTTTGTTGCTTACACACAATTTAAACGACGCAATAAGAAAGAAATAGTTGATTGCCGTCTTTAGTTGTGACGCTTTTGGCTTTTCTTAGCTATATTCCACTTTACCAAGTAGGCACTATTGGCTAAAAAAACCGAAGTGTTGTGTTAGCACATTATTTTTAACTCTCTTATTCTATACTTAAAACCGCTTTGTTTTTAAAATTTGGCCTATTCGTTCCAGACGTTTTAAATTTCGCCTAAATACTGTACAGGGAGCGCCTTTTCGTTGACCTTGTAGGATATAGCGATGCATAAAAGAGATAGAACAAATCTGATTGCACAATCTTGATTCTAATTTTTAAATAAATTCAATGGTGAAAGTAAATCATGGCTAACTTGTTTGGTTTTGGAGTCATAAAATGTTTTTCAATTTTTTTCAATTTGGCCAGGCACTTGTAACTTGCATGATATTAGAAATAAAAAAATCGTAAATAGAAACGTTTTAGTGATTTTTACGTTAAATTCAGTGGCGTATAGAAATTCAGAGTTTTGCAAAGTTTCTCGCCTTACAGATGCTGTCTTGAAAGATACTACGTTGGCTGAAAATAACAATTAGTTCGAAACACATTTGCTCTTTACGAGTCACTTAGAACGTCAGATTATGTAGCACTGTATGGCTTCTGGAACTATCAACGAGTATGCTTTGTTTGGACATTTTTTAAAAAGATATTGAAGGCTTCAGTATATGAATCTTCAGGTAGTCCATACAAACGATGGGTCGCGAGACCGCTAACCTCTCCTTCACGGATCAGCGGCTTCTGCTAAGCTTGGCGTCCTTCTTCGATAATTCTTTTGGTCCAATCTTACTTATTCGTAATCTCAAAGTCATTGTTTGTAGACACTGGCATAAAAAAATTTTGAAATGCCCAGTACTTTCATCCAAGGATAGCTGATATAATAACTTTACGCCATCAAATTGCTTCATTTCTGATACGAATAATTTTCAGTAACTATCGTACCTTGTCTATTTTTCTCCATTTTTTTTTGATAAAATTTTGCACGACGATAAAAGTAGCGCATTTTCTTTCCATCATTAACATTGCATCAAAGACATAGTTCACAGAACGGCGGGTTTAGAGACAGGAATTAGAAAGCTGAGATATCAGTTAGCGCTTCACGTACTTTCAACAGCAAGTCCGCTAATAACAACATTTCTCAAAGGTCATTGCGTTGGCGTAAAATACGTCCACACTGAAACATGTTTGCGGCGCAAATCTCTTTTTGATGATCCAGAAAAAGAACCGACAACACGACGGATCGCGTGCGTTGAATGTCGCGAAAAAATTTTTCTAATGCGTAGCTGATGCGCGCGAACTCGTCCACACCGTGCAAAAATTCTTAACGCACTGTACCTGGGAAATTTGTGCTGCATGGCGCACACAACGTAAATTCTTACCCAGCCGTTCTCGTCGATTTTAAAAAACAAAAAGAGGTGTTGAGTAGAGAATATAAAAACACTTAAGGGGGGTGCTGGTATGAGGCCGTCATTTAAATAAAAAGCTGATAATGCGCCCTGGCACTGACCACGTGACTACTAAAATATTTATGCTAAACAGTGATTGCAGTGATATTCTTTTAACCAACTGTTAGGTACCTGATATCAGTGCCGTATTAACTATTAGGCTGACTAGGCTAAGCCTGGGCGCCATGAAAATAGGCGCCAGACAGGGTAATAGGCGCTAGACAGGAAGTTTTTAAAAAAGTTTAGGTCGGGTGGGATTTTGGTGACTAATTCTCTGTGTAGTGAGTACTTTGGAATAAAATAGGCGCGAAAGGAGGGAGATGACCTTTTTTGGGCATCAAATCTTATTTCTGGGTGGTGAAGTAAGGCGCCTGGCACTCAAAATAGGCGCTTCGGAGAAAAGGACCTTTTTTTTGCTCTTCAGAAAATATTTGGTGGAAAATAGGCGCTCCGGGAATTATAGCCTAGGGCGCCTCAAACAGTTAATACGGCCCTGCCTGATATATTTATCGTTTCTCATTTAAAAGATAATGGAATGGAGGAATAACTCGAAACTATAAGTATATTGAATTTAAAAATAACATAAAAAAACTAACCAAAACTAGCCTGCCGATAACCGATAAAAAACTGTCATCAATTTTAGGCGTTCAACCAATTATAACCGCGGTAATAATTGGTGACAACTTTGACGTATAATACATTGTTTAAAAGTCAACATAACCGATTGGTTCTTTGCCTAAAATTGATGTGTTATAAAATATTTTGTTTACTCTCTTGCTTACGTCAGCAAAGTTGCGCAATATCATATCTTAAATTTGTTGATCTATAGGCTAAGTACACCAAATTATATCTCTTAGTTACAGTTTGGCGCAATCCATGCGCTAGTAAAGGGGCAGGTATTTTTCTTAAGATAAAAATAAAAAAATGTCAAATTTTAAGTTAAAAAATACATTTTTAGGGCCATATTATCTTAATTACACAGAGATGCTATGAGTCAAAATTTCTACTTGTTTCGTAATTAACGAAGTATTACATTTCTTGGTAAAATATAGCCTAAAAAATTAATACTAAATTCTATTATATTATAAGCAAATTCTTTTATTTAAATAATGTATTCATTGAATTTTTTTCTTTAATTAGGTATGTTAATTAGTTTCTTTGCAGTAGAAAAAAAGTTATGCAGAAATCGCTTTTTGTATGGACTGATGCAAAAAGTTAGGAAGTTACTTAAGTAATTATAATATTACGTCAAGGACAAACGGTTTGTTCTTATTTATTTATTTTTTTTTTACAAAAAAAACTTGCCTCGTGTCATTGTTTAATATTTAATTTGTCTAAATAAAACAATGGTCATATTAAGGAGAAATTGATGTTTGCATAAAAATCAGATGGATCAGAAATTGTTAAAACAATTAATGTAAGCTACATTGACTATTTAAAAAAATTAATAATAAAATGGGGAATAAAAACTACTTACACCTCAAAAATTACCAGCGGTTAAGGAGTCAACTATAATAATAAGTTAAGAGTAAAAAAACATTTTAAAAATAGGCTTTTATTAAAATGCACTAAAATTTTACATTTGTTTTATTTGTTTATTTACACAAGTAAATCTCGCGACCAGCTTTTTATGTCAAAATACTTGTGTAATAACGTTATATTATGTTGATAGTGAAAGTTTGAAAACAAAGGTTAATTTTATTCTTTAAGTGCATTTTATTAAAAGCTTGTTTTCAAAACGTTTTTTTACTTCTAATTTAGTACTTTAAAAATTCGAACAGATTTTAGCAACAAAATTGAACTAATATTCTCTATTCTCAGCAAGTCCTTTTATTTGATACCCATATTGTAGAAAAGCCTAAAAAATTAGTCCACGCCTTTTGGATTTATAGTAAAGTCACTTTATGTTTTAAATTAATTTCAGCAAGACCTTTAAGACCCATATTGTAGGAGTAGAAGCCATATTTAGAAGTCCGCCGTATTAGATTTTAAGTAATGTCACTCTATTTTTTAAGTTACTCTAAGCAAGCCCCTTTATTTGATATCTTATATTGCAGACGTGCTTTTAAAATAATTAGTTCGTCATTTTTAAAGTCCGCCATATTGAATTTGAAGTACCATCACTTCATTTTTTTGGATTACTCTTACCAAGCCTTCTCATTTCGTACCCACTACCACCACCATCTTGGCTGATCCGCCATGTTGAATTAAGCACGACGTCTCACGCCTACCATGCATTATCATCCAAACTAAACGTGTAAACAAAATTATCCAGCTCTATCGGGTAAAGATACTTAAACGCTACAAAATTAAGTTGCAAGATTTCAAACATACATTTAAGTATACATAATTTTTTAAAGCGCTAGGCTGCCTTGAAAATAGCAAAGAAAATATATTTTTTTTTAACGTTTTACTTACTTTAAAAACTAGTAGGTTTAGAAATAGGATATAATTAACAAAAAGGTAATACAAAAAAGTGGTAAGTTTAAATTTAAGACGGTAGTGATTTTTATTTTAATTGTTGTTCTTTAATATTAAGTTCTTTACTGTCGAAGGTCAATTTTTGTGGCCGTGTAAAACCGAAATTTGTATTATTTACAGTAATAAAATAAAAGGTTTAATAAATATGACTAAAAATCACATTAGCCCTTTTCTACCATTATTTTTTAACAAATCGATAAAAATGACATTTGACATGACATACTCAAATGCCATTTTTTAAAAACTAATCAAGATAGGTATAACATGTAGTACATGTATTTTTTAAAATTGCCTGTATGATTGATTTTTAGAAAAGTATTTAGGGTGTTCCATTTAAAATAGCAAAGTTGGTCAGCACTTCCGGTTAAACCGGAAACATAAAATCTGAAATATCAGAAATCTGCATCTTATCCAACCATATATCCCACCTAAATTTCAAAACCGTGTAACACTTTAAAAAATTACAGGCTTGCTGTAAACTCCTGGGCACCCAGTATATTGAAGCGCGGCTGTTTCCTAAATATGCTCAAATATAAAACACTTTATAGCTAAACTGCTAAGGTCATTTAGCTATAAGGGTGGGGAGGGGGAAATCCACAATGGACTTGGAAATCTCTTCAAATAATAAAAAATTGTAATATCAAAAAACTCCGGTCTTTAAAACAAAAACATATGCATTTTTGTTTACAATAAAACTTTAAAAACTGCTTCTTACACTACACCTTTCAGGGGGGCCAGACATTGTAGGGGGGTCCTGGGCCACCCCTGCCCCCCTTAGCGTCAACACTGTTTATAAACAATGCAATTACTTTATACAATTCTACGTTAATAAAGTAAAAATCAACTTTGGCAAGATATTATAAAATTAATTTATGATAAATTTCCTTATTACAAAACTGTTAAGACAATAAAATGACAATAGAAAATTATGAATAAAAATGTAAATCTAATTTCTTGAATAAGAAAATTTATTAGCCAATTAGTTATATTACCAATGATCGTTTTTAGTGTTAGGTTTTTATTGAAAAAATATATAGGTAAGAACAATTTATTAGTTATTGTTTACAATTGGTAAAATAGATATTGAAAATCAATTAGAAAGAATGAAACAACAAAAAAGGTAATTTTTTTACAAAATTTTATAATAATAGTAATAGTAAATATTAAAAGTGACACAAAAAGCAAAAATGCTTTTGTTAGCAGAAATAAATAATTAATGGAACACACATTACATTTTTTCCATAACCGTACGTATACATATTATTTGTATAAAATTTTATTCTTAAAAATTACTATGATTGTGTGCAATATGTTTGTTCTTTATTGTTGTGGTAAATCTTAATAGCCCTGAGATTTGAACCAAAGTACTTAACTCCTAGGTATATCATAATTTATATTTCTTTAAATATTTGTAGAGGTGCCGAAACGGACGTGTTTTTACCTTTCGGGGATCAAGGGAAAGATTTTACGCTAAATTGACGGCATCTTTCTTTCTGATCTAAGCGCTGTGAGCGAAGATTCCAATAAGCTGATGGTATCCTGTTTGGTGGTGAACACGAGGTATTTCTCAAATGGCGGGATATAGATGGGCGTGCCATGGGAACTGTCAGTAGTGAAAGTGAAGGTTATACGTAACACCAGTAGCAGATCTTGGTTTGACAGTTTATCAATTTATGCATTGCATCGATTGTTGAATTGTTTGTTTTCTTTTTTGAATTTCTGAGCTACGAGCTCGGATTATGCAGATTTTCCGCCGACAAAGTCCTGGAAAGCATAGGCCTGAAGGGGGAGTGGTGGATTGGACCTCTGTCGGATTAAAAACTACTAGAAAAGTATTTTGGTTGCCAAGATATTTGTGGTCTAACAAATACACTTCCTACGCGGGTCCCTCAGGGACTACAAACCATTTTAGTCCCTGAAGTTTAAAAAGAGATTTTTTAAGTATTTTATTCCTGCCCTGTATAATACCGTTGCGAATGTATTATTTGCGCAGTTAAAAAGGAATATTTGCAATGGGTGCGGCATCTAAAATTATTAAAATTAGTTTTTTTAATCTACTTTTTATTCAAGTATTTGTTTTTCTTCTTAGCATAACAATTTTGTTTTATTCAAATTAGGTTACAAGAAATTATATATTTATTCTAAAATTTTTTAAGTCGACTGTATGAAATATTAGATGAGCCCTTTCACGCATTGACCTTGAAAATGTAAAGGTTTTTTCAGAAAAATCTTGCGGTAAATTATTAATTTGCATATTTGTCGAATTAAAGTGCAATGACCTAGGATTGGGTCAAATTAGTATGTTTATTTTTGAAAATAACCTTCCATTAATAGACAGTAATAAAATATTCTCAATGTCGTTTATTAGTTTGCATCCTACCTGTACAGGTAATAATCCAAGGTTTTAAAATATTTTAGAAACCTAATTTTCAATTTTTTGTCTTTAGATGGGTTTACTGAACATATTTTTCTTTTGAATCGTTGGGTATATTTTAATGGAACTTGGACCGATTATATATGACCAAGGTCTGCATTTTTGACATATCAGTGATAGTTCTAAATGTCAAGGTCAAAGCTGGGCGACAACGCAACCGCTATCGCCAGCCAGACAGCCGAAGATTTACCCGAAAGTGGAGGAAGAAAACATTTAAAAACAATAATAGTTTAAAAAACTAAAACAACCACGTTTATATGCACCGAACTAAAAATTAGAAAATAATTTTTCATTACAAAGAGTTTGTCACTTCAGAATAAAAGCGTGGGGTGCATTTTACTATTTTTTCATAAATTTTCACTCATATATATTTGCAAATAGAATAATTATAACATTTAATATATATGCACCCCACGCTTTTATTCTGAAGTGACAAACTCTTTGTAATGAAAAATTATTTTCTAATTTTTAGTTCGGTTGCATATAAAAGCGTGTTTTTTAGTTTTTAAACTATTATTTATTTTTCATTTTTAGTTCGATATATCAATTAGTTTTCTGCGGTCATGTGATATTGAAATGTTTTACGAACTATTTATGTATGTATGCATGTGAAGACTGAAACTGCACGCATGCGCAGATCACTCGCCTAGCTCTAGCTCGCTTTACTCTTTCACAGAGGATCTGTAAAGGAATTTATTTATCCTGGCGGTCCTAATCAGGATAACGGGATACTGTTTTTAAATTATTGCATTGTCATCGGTCCTTGATACGTGTGCAAAGTTTCAAAGAAATTGAATCGCTGGGAGTTGGTAAAAATCATGCTCAAAGATTCCGTTACATAGATAGATAGACACATAGATACAACCCAAGCTAATAAAAGCGTGTTAAAAATAAGCCAACCTAAAATTCTTGCTTCCCCCGACGTTGATACCTTCCAGACTAATAGGATTTGTTTTTGAAACTTAGTTGTGCGTTAAGTTGTAGCCCAATAAATTAAAAGTCAAGATAACCAATAGGTATATTAAAAACACAACCTAATAATATGTAATTAAAATAATTTTTACTTTCATTAGACAATAGGATTAATGTCTTGATTATAACATTTTTCTACATTACGCAAAATAAAATAAAAAAAATATTCAAGCTTCGCCGAGTACAATTTTCATGGTATTTCAGAACAGTTATTTTAACAAAGCAACCTTGATTAAAAAACAGTTTCCATTTATACAAAAAGATGAGTTTTTCTCGAAAGTCAACTACCTTTTCGGAACTAGGAAATATTGCAATTATTCGCATATTTTATCAGCTTGAAAGAACGTGACATTGATCTCAAGAGAATCTTGTTGCTCTTGACTTATTTTTTTGATTGTTATTAAATAAGTCGTAAATTATTATGGTAGGGGAATAAAGTGAAATCGACTTATACTTTTACGTTAATGAAATTGATATTTTTTTATTACAATAACACCCATCTTTTTCTTGGTTTTTGCGAGAAACCAAATAACTAAAATAAAATGAAAACTTTGACACCCTGTATTTCACAAGCGATCAAGGGCGCATTCAGATTTGACAATCTTGGGGCAAACTTTACCCATATCTTTAGTTTTAATAAGATCTTGCTTACTGCGCATGTCTTTTCGGGCTGCGATTCTGAATGCGCTTCAACTTTTTCGACTAAGGCATAGTAGTAGAAGCCCTCGATACTAAATGGGGATCTACTCCAGCGTCATAGACACCTATTGGTTGCAAAGCTTAAATGATAGGAAGAAAATATTGCTATATAATGTATACATACCTTTTTATCGGTGGGGGAAGTGGCTATAGATTATTAAATATGTCAAATATATACTATTATTATTTTTGCTTGTAAAAATCGTTCGGATCGCATCGAATTATATATTTTTCGTTATCCTTAAATCATTTCCTTCAAAATAAAAACAAAAACACGCCCGGGAATGTCAAAATGACGTTTTTTTTTAACGTTGTAGCCCTCCGCTTTCTTTACGCCACTCTCAAATTAATTCACCCTATCTCAATCTGATGCGTTTGACAAATATCTGATAAATATATTTTTGTTTTTTACAATCGGCCCTGTATACGGGGTCATATTTGGTAAGGTACTAAACCGGGTACAAGGTATCCTCCGGTATATTATTCTGCAGCAGCTGTAATAAATCCCAAAATTCCCCCACCATAAATTGGGTTAGTTTGTTGTATTTTGGCCCAAGGAATGTATGGTAACAGTTTGTACGGACTTTTTAGAGACACCCTGTATATTGGACTTTTTGCAACATCCATCAAGATAGATATGCTTCAAATTGATTATACTGAGAAATATGTAAACCAGTCAGAGTCAGATAAGTCAATTTAAGGAAACACTACTTCGACCACTTGAGAAACACTCTCTTTCTCTCTTTTACCGATTCATATGTAAAGAAACGCCTTGAATATTTAGACTCTGAAAAATAAAGTAAATTTGCTGAAAAACTAACTTATTTTAAATGCTCAATAATTTGGGTGGTGATGGGGGGTGTTTGGGGCGTTACAATTTGGAATCGCCGACTATACTTGGTCCCAACAACAATAACATCAAGTGGTTAGAATATCGGGTTATCTAGAAGGAACCAGGAACCCTACTGAAAAAAACCTCCACTTTAATAAATCTGTCTTTATTGAGAATAATACTAGTAATAACTGTGGAAATAACCAATAGTTTTGGAAACAATTTATAATAAACCGATGTTGGTGTCGAATTTGAAAAATCAAGCTTTATTGCGCTTGACAACTACAAAGATGTTGTTCATAAAGTCTGTAGGTTTAGAGAGTAGGGTGAATTTACTCTTGAAGAAGACAGGGATAGTCATGCAGAAAAGAGTTGTGTAGAAAAAATTGAGTAGGTCAAAAAAAAATCTTTTATTATCACTACTAAATAATTTTTACAATATTTAGACAGTTATGGAGACTAACTTAAGCAAAGGTATTAAATCAAGAAACATAAAAAACTATTTGCTGGCATTTGCAAGTTATAGTTTAGGGTAACACAATTATTCCAGAATCGAATAGAAAGCGACTAGCACCCACCTGTTTAACGGATACAAACTATTTTTACATTAATTATAATACTTAAACAGAGATATTGCTACAGGGCTGCGTAAAATTATGGTCAAGGCTATATTTAAATTTAAAAAATGACCTTAGCACACGACACACTGTATAATGACATATTTTTTAGTCTGCATGACAGTACTAATATATTACTTAAATTTTTCTCTCTAATTTTTATAAATAAAAGCCATGGGCAACTGTTCAAATTAAAAATTTTGAAAAATTAGTAAATTTTTTTATTTCATTCGGCTATATTTAAACATACATATTTTATTAGTCAACCTAAGAATGTATTTTAAAAAATGGTGCTGCTATTGTACAGGGTGTTTTAAAATGCTAAAAAAGGTTATTTTTAAATTTAAATATAGTTTTTACCCGGCAAACAGATGGGTGCAGATCGGTTCCCTATTCGCACCTTAGACTATATGCAAAGTACACATATTATGTTAAGTAGCACTACTGGTAACAATTATTAACTTGTGGCTTTCTTGATGCAACTACAATACATTGATACTTAAGCTTTGGACCTGGGAGAAAAAGAAAATGGAGGTATAAGTTGGAATATAAATAATAGTAAAGAATATTGGTATACATGCTGTTTCAGCTAAAAGCTATTAATTTATTTTCAGAATGTCCAGCATGTCCAAAGCAAGGCGCACAAAGCAAGTGACGTGGCGGTAAGGTGGAGAGCTGGTAGCAGGTGAAATCTTTAAGCCGTCAAAAATTAAAAATTTGGAGACAAGTTAGGCTACAATTTATAGATTGACGTTTCCGTCGCCGATCGCCGCTTGACGTTTTGGTTTTGGATATGATATATATGGAAAATGGTAAAGCCGAAAATAAAATTGACAAATAAAAAAGTTGTTGTTTCATCTTCAAAAACGTCAAACGGCAAACGGAAACAGAAACGTCAAATCTATAAATCCAGCTTTACGCCACACACTGCCAAACACAATTTCAACTCATCATTTTAGATTAATGCGCGTTTCCGCATCTATTTACGCAGGTTTTAGAGAGTCCACCATTGACTTACCACCCGGCTAACCACGTTACTTCGCTTACCATTTTAGTGCGCACCTTGCCTTAGGAATTCAGCTGCGGAAGTATTTATAAGAATTATACACATGTGCAAATCGCTTAGTACACTAACACGTTCAGTCGTACACTAAGTCTTACACTAGTAAATTATCTCGTCTTAATCCATTAATTTATAGCCTTATTTTTTGCAAAATCCGCTAAGACAGAAGTTTATTGCAAATTTATTATTTTTTATCAATATTAGCAACATTTTACGACAGCTGGACTTTGGTGATTTTACATATTAGATAAGGATCAAATTTATAACCCCTTTTGACGCAAGAGAAGAGAAAGAATACCTTTTCCTATAATTATTTTTTTTCTGTTGATTGCTAGTGGATCGGGCAACTTGACTTTTTTACTAGTACCGAATATTTTTAAAACTTAAATAGTACAGTGCATCATGGATGTGAAGGATCCTCATCAATTTGATAAACTTTGTAAGTTTTAGATAAACTACTAAAAACGTTGCTCCTTAATAACTAATATTAAGTATCTTGACGTGTTTCGGCGTTTTTCGTAAATCTGTCTCTTTTCTCAGATAACAAAATGATAACTTTTTAAATGAAACACACTGTATATCTGACTGCGATAGTTTTAATGAATATATTTTTATGCAAGACAGATAACAAGTCGGCCATTCACAACTCATATGAGTTCATTAAAAAAGTGACTTATAGGGTTTTTTGTAAAACACTTCTTGATTTTATGTATATTTTTTTATAATCTTTAATTTTCTTCTTTATAAAATATGCATAGCCCTTATCCTTTTACGCATTGCCTATGAAAAACAATTTAATAAAAAATATTAAGCACTGTGTTTTTATTTTAATTTCAGTAATAAATGAACCACATAAAAATCATCAACAGTAGAAAAAGTTAAGTCTTGTATACCATGGGTCCAACGAAAGGCGTCCAACAAACTAACAAAGAAAACACTTTACAAGAAAATACCCATCATAGGTTGGCTGCCAAAATACGACAAATCTTCTGCGATAGGTGATATTTTTGGCTGGTATTACTGTTGGTCTTATGGTTATACCACAGGGTTTAGCATACAGGTATGTAGACATTTTAGTACGTATGTCACAGGGTATTCTCAAATCTAAGGCCGCTTTCAGACGGGCGACTTTTTGAAGTCGAAGTTGACTACAAAAATATCGGCGTCTTGTCGCCAATTTCGACTACAACTGTAGTCGTAACTAACGTGTAGTCAGTCGACGGGATCGTCGACAATCAGCGGCAGAAGTTCGGTTTCAGTCGAAAAACGCCCGTATGAAAAGGAATCGCTTTATCCATGGTTTGTAAATGACAACTGCAGGTAGCGACAATCAACCACAAACGATCGACTTTTTGCGGTCAACTTCGACTGCAAAAAATCGCCCGTCTGAAAGCGGCCTAAGTCATTTATTTTAACGAGCTTATACGGTGTGCTCTACGCAAGTTGGCGTCATATGAAAACTATACAAAAATATAATTTTTGCAAAGGAATAAAGGACCTGTATTTTTGCTAATATTGAAAATTGTTATTGTGCGTTAATTACGCAGAAGAAAACACTTTTTTAAACAAGTATTTTTCTGTGCTATAACAGTAAAGATTTAGACTTTTACATTGATGCAATACATTTATTGTACTAATAAATTTAAAAACCCTTAAATTTTACAATTTACTCAAATTAAGACAGCGCTCTTATGTTCAAACCTAAATTTTACCTATATCGCATGAAAATAAAAAGAAAAGTTTTTCCTGTAAATATACAAAATTGTATATTTTGAGAGTTATTTTTGAATTCTAAACTTCTTTCTTTATAACCATTTTTGATATTAGCAAAAGCAGGTACTTTTCTTTTAAGCAAAAATTACATGTTTATCCAAACCTCCATAACTAATACAATTTGATTATCAATAATTGCCTTATAGAGAACTTTTGATAAAAAAAAATATAATCAATAATTAAAAAAGCTTCTCATATGACGCCAACTTACGTGGACACACTGTATAACTCACACGCCTATAAACGTCAACAATAATATATATTTTTAATAAAGTACACGAACGCTGTAAAGTTCAACACAGCTACGTCATCAAAAAACCAAATGTTTGCATACAAGAGCACCAACTTGCCATGTTATATATTGGCAAAAGAAACGCCAAAATAAACAACCTTTGTGCTTAACTTAGCTTAGAGATTATGTGAGATCCAGGATTCAATAGCGTCTCAATAAAGCACAAGAGCCAATATTATTAAGAAAAAATGAAGTACGGCTAATGACCTCAATCAAGCTCACATTTCTTTTACTTGTATGGTTTTTAATATTTCCTTCTTAGAAAACGAAGTTAGATATGAAGAAAAATACAGGAACTAAAAGTTGGATTTTTACTCGTTAACAGAAAAAAATTAAAAGATCCCATAAAAAGTCTATGGCGTACTTTTTTCAATAATATTGACTACTGTCGTGCCTACCTCGATAGCTACTGGACCCAATACACCTTATTCTAGACACAGCTTTATAGGTGCGCCTATTACATTATAAATAGGTGAAACAAATTGTATCTAAATCGGTTAGAGGATTTTAAGGACATTTAAAAATACCTAGTTTTTTTTTAACTTTAACGTCCTTTATCTCGAGAGTAGCAAGCCCAAGTGTTTTTATAGGAGCTTTTTTTATTAAAAGACATAAAAAATCACCCTTAAGTTTCAAGCACCAGTTAGGAAACACACATATTCCAAAAGAAACATATTTTTAAATGTACTTTGATTTTGGGAGGCTAATTATTATACTGGGAAGGGCTAAGCCCCCCTCTACTTCATTGCGCATTTGAAGATTTACGTTTGGGAAACGCTACAACTTCTCTAAATATTAGACTTTTCCCGGACAATTTGCCCGCCTTTATGTTTTAATGATACGCTCATTAGTAAAAAAAGGTAAGCAATAGAACTTAGTGCTTAGCCTACGGCATCAGCTAAGTCAAAAGGTACACAGGCAATGCGTGAAAAGAGATGGTCTTCAACGCGTGTAGAATACCAACAGGTACAGATTAAATAAATCCCTCCTGCGCATGTTAAAAAGATGACACACTGCACAGTATGGAAAAAAAAGAGCCAGAAAGCCATATTTTGCGGGCCATGTACATTTAATTTACTGGCATTGCCAACACTCTTCTAGTGGCAAGTGGCACTGGCAAAAAGGTATTAAAGAGACACGAAAGTGGGCAATTGACCATTATTGGGTCACGTGTTGCAGATACTGTGATGGCATCCATCATTAATAAGTTGTGATGAAAAAATGCGTTTAGGATATTTATCATTAATTAAGTATTGCAAGATTTTATAAGTTGAATGTCCCAAAAGGATGAAATAACATATTTAGAGCAGTTGTAACGTCAAAAGGGAGCAGGGAAAACTTTATTATTAAAAAATTCATATAATATAAGTTTTTATACTGGCTAACTAATAAACTATAAAAATGAAGAGTGTATGAACTACAATTCAAAAAAAAAAAAAGATGAGTAAATCAAAGGCAAAACACTTTAAAATAGTATAGTATTCAAGGGACACTTTGCACTCAAGTTACAGATCCAAATCATAGGGAGAAATATTTAAAAGGAGTTACATGTCAAAAAAAAATTATTAAATATATATAATATTTTTTATTAACCGTCTTTAAAGGCTGCACTAAAGGCAGACATCCCACCTGAATTTCATCATTATTTTTAAAAGTCAACTACAGGCTTAAAAGGTTTCAAACAAAACGTTTTACAGCTCCTAACAGTTTACATTTGAATAAGTCGTTTTTAATTATTATTAAGTTGTAAATATAAACTAACCTGGATGCTCTGTAACAATTATATTTTTTTGCAGGATTTCTTATAGACTTTATCTCCGGTCCAGTTTCCTCCGGTTTCACCTCAGCTGTAGCTTTAATTATTTTAACATCACAAATCAGAGATATTCTTGGAATCCATGCCCCTGGTTCAGTGTTTACTGATATGTGGAAAAATATTTTTCAGGAGATCCATAATACAAACGCATGGGATACTGTCTTGGGGGTTTGCTGTATAGCTGTTTTACTTATAATGCGAGTAAGTATTAAAGTAGTTTAGTATAAATAATATTATTTTTTAGTTTAATTTTATACTATTTAATAGTATGTAAATTTCGGTTTTTTGTAAAAAAATTGTAAACAATACATTGATAGGTTTTCTTGCCTTTGGCAATACTATAAGTTTTGTTGAATTTAACAATTTTTGTCAATATAACTTTTCGACGGACTTCTATATGCTTTTGCACTTGTGGTCTGTGAATCACCAATAATATACAAGGTATCAAAATGGTAAAGATGTGTCCACATTTAATTCATTCTAAAAGCGATGCCGCCAAGTACACAAAAATAATAAAGTAAAGAAACCCTTTTGTGAACAATGATTTATTGCAGCAAAAATATTTAACCCGACGAGTTTCTAGTACCACGCCACGTGCCACCGGTTTTATAGTAGGCAGAGGCGAAATAAGAGAATGTTTTGTAAGTAGGTGATACGTGTTTTAGCAATGTTTTTTTATTATTTCTCTAAAAATATGTAATCAGGCTCTGTCCGAGGCTATGTGCATGCAACAAAAGGTTTGTTTACTTTATTATTTTTTGTTTACTGGACGGCATCGCTTTCAAATGAATTAAATATGGACCTATCTATATGTGTTCTATTTTTATAATACGCTGCTGAAGTCAAATAGTAGGGGAGCCCACGATGCTAAATGGAAGATTTACTCGAGCGTCATAAAGACCTATTGGGTTGCAAAGCTTAGATGAATAATATTGTATAATGTATACCTTTTCATCGGTGGGGGAAGCGGCTATAGATTTTTAAATAATGTCAAAAAAATACTGTTATTATTTTGGCTTGTGGAAATCGTTCGAATCGTATCGAATTATATATTTTCTGTTATCCTAAATTAGTTTTTTCAAAATAAAAAAAAAATATGCCACGCTCAAGAATGTCAAAATGGCTCTTTTACTACACCTTGTAGCCCTCCGCTTTCTCTTTAGCGTCACTCATCAAAGTTCGGCCGGTTAGTGGAATATACACCGTTCTTACCACGTAATTAACTCATCCCTATCTTAATCTGACGCACATGAAAATTTCTTGACGGGTATATTTGTTGTTTGTTTTTTACGATCAGCCTCTGCATACGGGGCTCATATTTGGTGGATGATACTTAACCGGTACAAGGGATCCTTCCGGAATAATTAATCTGCCGCGCTGCAATTTCTTATTAGCAGTGCAAAAATACTTTATTTTAAGAAACCTAAATATAACGAAAAGTTTATAGGTTATTATTGAAATACGCTGATTTTGCGAATATAAATGTAAAAAAGAAAGCCAAACAAAATAACTGACGTGTTGTTTACACCACATAAAATTGTTTTTAATTTACCCTACTTGAGACTGGTCATATTAAAGTAACAAATTTTAATACCTTTTGAACATTAGGTTAAAAGTATGGGTGAAAATTCTGTCTACCCCAAGTAAACATAAGGCTTTGCTAGTCACAGTTAATTTTTATGGTTAAAACGGTATAAGTTAACCAGTGTAGGGAATTCTTTTCAGTAAATTTCTTTAGTGTTCCACAAATTCCTTTAGGTAACTGTTTTCATTAACCAACTTATTTCTGTATAATATTTTTTAGGCGATTCTCCCTTTAGTTTATTAGGCGACGTTCCACCAGGTTTACCAAACTATGTTACCTTATTTATCCAGGTTTATTTTACGATCAGGTGTAATTAAAAACGTATTATAACAGATTCATATTACTGCAATTTTATTAATCACAAATCTTTTGCACCGCATCCCCCAAGATTTCAGCAGCGAGGCACACGGCTGCGGGCTCGTTGCTGTCATGTGTGGCCAAACCTTTAGCCATCCTTTTCTCTTGACAGTTATTAAATATTTTTCACCTCGGTATATAATGTACCTACTATATATTTAAACATTCTCTTTATATAAACCGGATCGCTTTACTGTAGACTTTTTTAATATGTTTAATTTATAATTATCCAAAACAATTTATATTGCATAACACATAATTGACTATTGTCTTTTAACTGCAACGAAAAAATCAATTTACTATGCAAATGATGTGGATCACAAAAATCGACCGTTTTTCCGAGTCATCATCAGAATTCATCGATAATATACCACAATTGTGGTATTTTTATGTATTTGGAATCGCTGAGATCCAAATTCCGGCCGAAATTGACACTTTGTTGAGATTAAAGGTAATATCAAGGTCGCAGGTCATCTGGCCCTGTAAATGGACCAAAACTATGATATCTGGAGGCTTTAGTGGGTCGCTCAGTCCGGAATACGTGGCAAATTGACCCGCCGGATTCAGATTTAACGACCCCAAAAACATAAAAAGCTGCCCGACCAATGTAGGATTTTTTTCAGTAACTTAATTTTTCTTTAGTGTTTCACAAATTCCTTTTAGGTAACTGTTCTCATTAACCAACTTTTATTTCTTCATAATATTTTAGTGCGATTCTCCCTTTAATTTAATAGGCTGCAGTTCCAGCAGGTTTACCAAGTTGGGCAGCCACCACCTTTTGGATTTACTACGGTAAGTAAATGACACTGAAATACATACAAGCTGCTTCTCGATATGGTTTCAAACTTGGGGACTGGTACCCAATAGTTTGTCCACTTATTGGTATACTGGAGACCATTGCAATTTGCAAAGCTTTTTGTAAGTTAAAAAAGTAATAATTAAAGACATACCCACGTAATTTAAATATTATCTATGCTACTAGTTCCATTTAACAAACTGATATTATAATATCTCGTTACTCACACATCGGCACCCTGTACAATTAGAAAGGTGTCAAATAATGCCCAATTTTTTCCACAAATCATTGTATAAAAATTTCATAGATTTTTATGTATTATTGAGCATAACAAAAGAAACAAATGTGAACCAGTACATGAAGAAAAACTTAAGAACTATTTTTTTAATGGAACACCCTCTATATTAGATCACCATTAAAAAGGGCTTTTAAACAGTTTTACAAGAATACCATATTTAATACATCTACATATCTTAAATAGTTTCGGAAATATGACCATTTAAATCTGAATACTAGCAGATATATATTCATTGTATCCATGAGCCCCGGAAGGGTAGTGCTAGGGGGTACATTTGGTAGTAAGTAGGTCTAAAAAAACTGACATCTACTAGTTTTCAGATTAAAGTGCTCATATTAAAGATTAGCATATTAAATTTGGTATTTTTGTAAAGCTCTTTAGAACCTTTTAATGATGATATAAAATAAAGGGTGTTCTTTTTTAAAAATCTACTTATTCATTTTTCTTAAGTGTTTAATGTTTTTTTATATTATGCTTAAAAAATAATAGATGAAGATCTGTGAAACTCTTATACAATTTTTTTTCTATTCTCTTGAGTTATCGTTGAAATTGGCTGGCACAATATAAATGAAAACCCTGTACATACAGTGTAAGATCATGGCTTGGAACAAATTGGTTTAAAATTCAATGGTTTATTTTCTTGAAAAAGAAAACGGTCGGACACGTCAACCTTTATTTTTTAGCTGTGGTTTTTTTTTTTTTCATGGTCAATTTAAATACCGGCATGAAAACCAAATCGACGTCCTTAGGAAATTCGTACATTTAATCCCATTCACCAACCTACTATGTACTCTCCCGCAATTCACTGCAAGAAGCGCGCCGATTTGAGCGGTACGAGATCAGAGGCTACCGGCACACCACTTCCATCTTTCGTCGGACCCCACCTCAAATATTTACTATGCTTTTAATTTTCTATAATCGGCCAATTGGTTTTGACACCTATATACTTGTATACAGATGGCTCAAAATTATGCAGCGACCATTACCATGTTATACAGTGTGTTCCAGGATAGCTGTTACAAGAGGACAAATGCACCAAAAACTTTTGAATTTTAAAACTATATTTTTGGATAACTCTTCGCATGAACCAAAACTAATAAATAAAATTTTTTACCCCAATTGGTATCATACAGGGCAAGTTATAACTAAAATTTAAAAAAAAAAATGAGGAGATACTTTTATTTTTTTAAATAGAACAAAATTGTATGAGTAAATGTTGTAGAGAATTGGATTTTATGTCATACAAATTTATAGTCAAAGCATGAGGGTAAAAAAATGTAATTGTCAATTTTAACAATATGCATAATTTTAAATATAATTTAAAAACTGTTGTTCTATAATGTAACAAAAAGACGAAAATATTTTTTTTACTTAAATTCTTTAACTTTATATTTTGACACTAAATTTAAATCTCTACAACATTTACTTTTACATATTTGTCAAATTTTTAAAAATAAAGGTACTTTACCATTGTTCGTTTTTATATTTTTTGGTTATAACTCACCCTGTATATTACCAATCGGAGTAAATTTTTGTTTTTATTAGTTTTTGGACCATGTGACCAGTTTTTCCAAAAGACGTTTAAAAACTTTTAAATTTTTGAACCATTTGTCCTCTTGTAACACCTATCCTGGGACATACTGCATACCTTAATATAAATGATCTTTTAAATAGCTGTATACAGGGTAGTCCAAAAAATAAGCGACGATCGTCACCCATTTTTTTTGCCTTTCATTTATGTTCGTGAGTATATTTCTCGGTAACTGGAGACTTAACTGAGACAGAGGAAATAAGTACATGAAACATAGTTATAATTTACCGCAGATATCAAACATGTAATAAAAAAATAGGTATTTTGTTCAAAGAAATGAAGTTGTTGGTCATGGTTTACTTTTGAGCTCTACGCTGTATACATGATTTCACCATGATCTTTTTAAAAAATAAACCTTTGGATTTCAAGTGAATTAGTTTTAACTTAGGAACGTGTATGCACAAATTTTAAAAGAAATTATTGGTGATTTCTCGATTATCTTTGACTGAGAATTTAAAGTTTTTATTTAATAAAAATAAAGTTAATGGTCGTCGCTTATTTTTGTATGAATGTAATATTGAATTTATCATTAAAAAAACCTCCCGGGCCAACTCCTTCTAATATTTCTTATCTTTAAAAAATCCAATTTCACATATATTATGGTATTATTACACTTTAAAATTGGCTTAATATGCGATTTGTAAAAAAATTGTGTAATTACCCTAGTTTAATAGAATCATTTTTATTAAATAGTTTGACTAATTTTTAATTTTACGCTTAATAATCTTAATTATAAAAAAATCACTTAACAATGAGGATTTCCCAGGAAGTAAAAAAATTTGTGATGTAACATTTATGGAATGCAATCAATCAAGCCTAATTGAGATTACAGGTATTTGTTACTTTGCCGTTTTATAAACAGTTAGGGATTTGTCCTTCAGAAACAATTGATTGGGATGTTTGTATTTATTGTTTAGTTGATTCAAAGAAAATCCAAAAATATTTTTTGCTTAGTAGAAAATTATGTTGGCAAATTCTCTGAAGCAGAAGCCATAACTACTTATGGCTATGATTAGTTATACAGGTTAAAAGGGAAAATACTTCTTGGCTAAACAATAATCAAAGTTTTTTCAAGCTAAGCTTATTTTTAAAAGGGCCGCCCACAGAGTTAAATGGGTTTTTTCTTGTGAACTTTAAGATTAAACTGAACACGGGTTCCTAAATCCAAATTTAGTCTTACTTTTTTTAATGATACACCCGATATATTTTTATTAATTTGTACAGATAATGACATTTTCTAGTACAATAACACTGCATTTGCATGCATGGCACTCTAGAATAAAAGGTAAAAATATTTAAAGTATAGATGTTAAAAAATTGTACACAGTATTCGATTTAAGAGGAAAAATTGCATATTTTTTTACTTTTTCCGTATTTTTTAAAGAATTCAATATAGCCAATCAATGTATCAATTAATGTTTGCATGTAAAACAAAAGACTTACGCCACAAATGTTACGTTTTTAAAATGGAACACCCTATTTATTATTCCATTTTTGGATTCTATAAGTCTATCTTTAACTGTTTTTGAGTTACTGAAGCTTAAAAGTATATTTTCAGCTTATATTATTTTATTAAATATAACAATCTATACTAATATATAAAGAAGTAAAGTTTGTAATTTGTGGGTTTGTTAGTATTATAAAACCTATTATAAAAATTATTTCACTATCAGAAAGCTAGATTATTCAAAAGTGTTATAAGCTATATTTTACTATGGTTAAAAAAATGTTCAGATATCAGATCACCTGATACTTCAAAGTCATTGAAATTTTTACCTATTATTATACTTTGGCCACTCTAAATTGATAATGAATACCTACAGGGGCGCAATTAGGGGGGATCAGGGGGAGCTAGGGGCTTAGCCCCACAAGACTGACGATTACCCCTTCCAAAACTATTGGACATTGGAAAATGTATTAGTGTTTTACCGCAAATATAGTGTAGGTAACTTTGGTTACTGTAGTTTTAAACCAATAAAATAAGCTTTTTATTGTGGTAGCAAGGGTTACTAACTTTTCAAGAGTAATAAATTATATTTTTGTTCAGGTGTTTTTCTCAATTTATAATGAACAGAGTATATATTTTATATTAGTTTTTATAGCGTTAATAACTAAAGCAGTTGAAGATGAGACTTTAAGTACCCTGATTAAAAAACACTTAAAATTGCACATAGAATCCAAAATGGTATAATAAAAGAGTGTTTTATTTAAAAAACTCAACATTTGTGGCGTTAGTTTTATGTTTGGTTCGCAATTGTTTTTTTATTCCGATTTTCAAATTCTCCGAGCTAAAATACATCAATTGGCTATCTTGAAAATCTTAAAATACGTGAATATTCGGAAAATCAACGTTTTTAAATAAAATACCCTGTAATAAAGACGCCATATTTTTGTTTAAATCAGTTTAAATATACCGAGTGTCTTATAAACATTAAAATATTCAAGGTCGTTTTCTGGTTAACCGGAGGCAATAAAAACATTAATAAATTCGTAAAATGCACAATATTGTCAGATACATACGGTACCAAATTTTTTCTCCATCAATAAAAAGTTATTTGGATAAGTCACTTGCTTGAAACCCCGGTAATTGAATACATTTTCTCGAAAACTATTGAACCGATTTTTAAAACCGAAGACCAATAAGGAGATACCTTAAAACCCTCTAAGATAAGATATCACTTTTCGACTTTCTATTTGAACTTTTGATGTTTGTGTTGTAGAGGGGGGAATATCCCTGAAAAGTAAATTTTAACACAAAAGCTGAGTCTCACGAAAAAGAAAATTTGACGTTTTTCAGGAAGAGTACAAATAACAGATTTGTGGGAGGAGGTTCATTTTAACTGGAATGCAGTGTATCAGAAAAACATGTTCAATAGATATATGTATTTAGACCTGTTACATAACTTTTTAAAACATTTTTAGCTAATGGCAAACCTGTAGATGCTACTCAAGAACTTCTTGCAATCGGCCTTGCCAATATCGCCAACTCGTTTGTGCAAGCCTTTCCAGGGGGCGGTGCTCTTGCCAGAAGTGCTGTCAACAACGCCAGTGGGGTAAAAACACCGATGGGCGGATTATACACGGGCATATTAGTTATTTTGGCCCTTTTGTTTTTCACCCCATTCTTTTTTACATTCCAAAAGCTGCGTTGGCTGCCATTATTATCGCCGCTGTCATTTTTATGGTGGAAGTGAAAGTTGTCAAGCCTATGTGGAGATCAAAAAGTGAGTACCTTCGTTTTTATGTTTTTGTCATCGTACTTGTTGGACTTTTATAGGAATTAGCATATAAATTAAGCGACTTGGCAGCCTTGCAATTGTATTTAGCGCCCTTTTCGGAAACTTTTGGTACCCTTTCGGGGCAGTATGACAGGTTTTAGTCATATTCTGCCGTATTTTTAAATATTTTTTATGATTCATTAGATGGTAATACAAATTAAAGAATAGATAGTCTACAACTTGTGTTAAGTGTTCAAGCTGCAGTTCAAGTCTAAATAACAAAGAACTTCGTTTCGTGACTTTAAATAAAATTACTTCGAACGCTGAATATTAACCATTTCTGTTTTATTTACGTCATTAGACAATGACATTTTTTTAAATTTAATGCTTTTTTCAAAAGTGCTTGTTTCTAGCCGAGACATATCCCCAAAATCGGGTATTTTCTGTAAATATTTGTCGTCATTTAGATCCAGATACCCATTTTTATCAGCATATTGACCGTGTTGCAACATTCCGTTTCTTGATCTAAATCGCGGATACCTTTATATTCTTAAATGTAAATAAAACATTTTAAAATAAAAATTTTCCCTTGTGTTTTTTAAAAACGTTTTATCTAATATACAGGGTGGTTTCCATTTGCGGTAAAAAGTTTTATGAAAAATAGTTCTTATGAACATGGGGTTCTCAAATTTTTGCCTTCTCAAGATACAGAGTGTTTATTTTTTTAAAAACTTTAAAATTTTGAAAAGACATTCTTTAGTACAATTTATTAGACTAGATATAAACGCTATTTAATTAAATATTTGTTGTTGTTTTTACCTAATTGCTAATAAGAAATTTTAGGACCGAAGTTTATATACACTTTTTTTCATAAAATTGACTCAGATATACGCCCCCAAATTTTCCAACGGCAATTAAGAAACACACTGTATATATGTATTATATTTAGATAATTTTAAGTTGTAACTTTAAATTAATGTTTAAAATATTTTGTATAAAATTTTTAGAAAGCGATCTCCTCTTGGGACTTGCTACTTTTATTGCTTGCCTTGTCCTGCCCTTAGAAATTGGTATTTTGGTCGGCATTGGCCTAAATCTACTTTTTATCCTTTACCATGCTGCTAGACCCAAAATAAGCGTGGAAAAACTAACGGTAAGTTAAACCAAAACATTATATCACCTAAGACCTAGACTCCTAACAAAATACATACAAAAACCATACACCATACTTGACCATACACCACATTACTGAATCCAATAGTTTCGTTTTTTTTTTATAGAGTGGTGATATTAAGCGCAGGGTAGTGTATTTTTTATTCCACTTAATGTGACCAAGTAGACCGTTTTTCGTTTTTCTTTATAATTAATATTTTTACCCGAGTGCGGAAAAGATAATTTTTATGCATGCATTTTAACTCTAAAAGAGTCACTTTTCCGCACTACTTTTCTATACTAGTGCGGAAAGTACATTTTGTACTGCCTGCCCAAAATAATTACTTTGCGCACCTTTTTGCGTTAACAAAGATAAACTTTGCGCACACAACCTCACGTTAGCAAATGTAATTGTTTTTGGAGCAACAACAAATAAACGTCAAAAACTGGCAAATACTTTTGACGTTTAGAAATATTAAAATAAAAAGAAATATGCTTTGCACTTATCTAAGATACTAATAAAAAAATATTGTTCCTAACACTTAAGCAAAATGTTTTTTGCGTGCAGGAAATCAAGGGGCACGTTGATGTGCCGCGATTATTTTTACCGGGCACGTGTATGACGTCACTACTGAGCGTGCCCTTAATTATTTACTACTAAAATAGGTGCACGTTGACGTATGCGATTTTATCAACTGAACGTGCCATTAGATCTATGATAGGTGCCTGTTGATTAGCAGCTATCAGCAAGCAAATGTTTTATTATTCATAAAACCAGAAGCAAAGCTATTATATTATAAATAAATAAATATAAATCTTATTTTGAACATAGTATGATAAAATTAATTTTATAGTTGTAGGTTTACCTACCTAACAAAAATAATTTGCTCAGTGTCTCATTCACTTCTGACGTTAATATACAAATTTGATTATTTTAATTAAAACAAACAAAACTAGATATACTACTAATTTTTTATAATTGATTAAATATAAGATTTTTTTCTACACATTTAAATTTAAAGTAAAATCCTCAAAAATGATCTAAAAAAATATGAACGATACAGGGTGTCCGGAAATTATGCGTCAGGATTTTGTTGGGCAATTCTGCACGAAAAATTAATGAAACAAACTCTATACAATTTTTGTGTTAATGTTATTAATTTTATATCCAAATTTATAAAATGATTGAAACAAAAAATTCTAAGGCATTTTTCTAAAGTGAAGGACAGTTTAGGCCATATCAAATTAATAGGGCAAATAAAAGAGTCACTAGTGATAGTGAGTATATATGCAAAATTTGGCGAAATACAGTATACTAACACTAGAAAAAGTTATTAGAAATAATAACAAAAAAAAATTTTCTTCAACATCCTGTATATCCGTTAATTTTTAGTTTTCGAAAAAAATTTATAGAAGTTTGTTGCATTAATTTTTCGTGCAGAATCGCCCACAGAAATCCTGACGCGTAATTTCGGGACACCCTGTATGAATCATAAAACATTAAAACTGGAAAACAGAATAAAACAAAGATTTATTGCTTCAAAAATTAAAGTATTTTGTCTAAAACATGGTTTTCTCATAGATTTCGATCCATCGGTATCTTCTCGGGTTGCAGTTAGAAGGTAAGTGTAATTAAATGTAAATTCAGTTGTCTCGTTTTATGCTAATCATCAGAATTATGTAGCAAAACAGACAAAAGACAATACTGAACTTGATATTTCATGACAAGCAGTTTTTAAATGGAACACATCATATCCCATTTTTGTTTTCTACGGATAATTTTAGATATTTTTCAAGTAAAATATCCTATACCCCTCATCAGCTGTTTTCAAAATATTAACAATTAAAAATTGATTAGTTTGGTACTTTTGACAAGCTTTTAAAACCTAGAGCCTGAGAAATGAGGACAAATGTTGCACTATCTATCTTATTATATTTCCCAGACCGTGCCCGCAGACCTAGCAGATGGTACTTGCAATAGTTGGTACTCAAAATAATAGTACCAATTTCAGGACCACCGCTAGTACCATTAGTAAGTACCGTCTAATAGCTTTTGAACAGGACAGTGCAAACCATTTCCCCTGATCTGATCCAGATTTTATAGACTACAGTAAAAAGCACAGAGACGTGTAATTTGATTGGTTTGAACCCTTCACACGGTTATGCAAAACTGTCATTCAGTGTCATTGGGGGTCATGGTAAGTTCTGGTTAGTTAAATCTATTTTTTTAAATTTGCTTTATTAAGGTATTAAAACAAAAATGATTTACCTAACCAGAACTAACCATGACACCTCATCCCCCAAGGTGACAGTTTTGCATGACCGTCTGTAGCCTTTCAAACCAATCCAATTACACATCCTGTGCTTTTTACTGTAGTTTAGATCTTAGAGCCTGCCAAAGTACCAAACTTGTCAATTTAAAATTGTCACCATTTCGAAGTTGAAGAAATATGCTTGAAGTGACTACCTAACCACAAATAACAAAATCATCAAAAATATCGCGTGCCTGGAACACGTTGTATGAGTGACGTCATACACGTGCCCGGTAGAAATATAATCGCGGCACATCAACGTGCCCCTAGTCACTACGTTTTTAAATGTATTTATAAAATATAATCTAGTTAGATTGGCTCTATGCTGTTTACAAAGGACATCAACGATTTTCTCATCAAGCAGGACTTCTTATAACGAGGCATTTTTTTCCTAAAGTTAATAATTTAAAGGTACATTTGGTAACAACTTTCGAAGACACGCTGTATACGTATACACAGCGTATACAGGTTCAGTTAAATAATATAACACATAGGTAATGTAAAGAAAAGAGACAATCTAACTAAATACCAGCATGTAAACAGGCGTGAATCATAGTGCTTGTTTTGTTATTCTATTGCCGGCCGATGAACCAAAACGCATGGCTCATATTGTATACAGTATAGTTTTACCAGAACCTTTAATTTTTTATTATTTTAAATTATATTATGATTTATAAAGATTTTTAAATCCCGTACTGGCCATTTCCTTTTAATACGCACACACTTTGACCACTCACGGATTTGTTAATGCACTTTAGCATAAAGATGCCATAAAGACGACTGAACAATTGATTGTAGTTATCTATAATTAAAATAAACCAATATCAATAATTTTATTTATTTATTTTTAGTCACATGAAGGTACAGAGTACCTCATTTTAACTCCAGACAGATGCCTCATCTTTCCTTCAACAGACTACGTTCGAAACTTGGTCACCAAACACTCCATACGTCAAGGAATTCCTGTAGTCATAGACTGTTCACACATTTACGGAGCCGATTTCACTGCCGCGACAGTCGTAGAGAGCCTAACCAAAGATTTTGCAGCTAGGGGTCAGCCCTTGTTCTTTTACAACCTCAAACCATCAGTAAGTGCTGTGTTTGAGGGGGTATCTCCTCAAGATTTCATAGTGTTCTACGATCATAATCAGTTCGATGATCTATTGCGGCAGCGCGCTAGTAAAAATGATGATGTTGTTTGATCTCGATAATCTTGATAATTTTATTAAAGTTCCATAATATATAGATTGTTTCAGTGGTGGTGAATGTTTCTGTAATACCTTGTTGTGTTTTTTTAATACCGTCTAAATCAAGAGATACAAAAAAAGTACGTCACTGACGTAAGTCTATGAGAAATCGTTAGTAATCAATCAAATGTCAACAACTGCCGTAATCATTTTTCGATATTTTAGACATCCTAAATATTTTATTAATTTTTTTGTAACAGTTGAGTAAATAGGAACATTATAAGTGTTTAGTACCTATGTTTCGAACTAACCGACTATCCAGACCTATTTTACTGTACTGTGAACTTGTGCTTAACCTGCAACTTGTGAACGCAAATTATTCGTGCGGCGTAAGTTGTTCAAAACAATTTTGAATGTTAAGTGCTGTTTTCTGATTTTGATATACGATTACTATACTGTAACGATATACAGAAGCTGAACAAGTTCTAATTTTGAAGACGGTAAAGTATTTTCAAATGGAGGAAAAGAAGGTAAACTGTATTACCCGTGAGTGCAGCGTTATATGTAATTTAAAAATATTTTAATTCCATAAGTTTAAAGCTTTTTAAATTATATTAAGTAGTTTATTAAATATTCTAACGTCTAAATTAAAGAGTCAAAATTTTTCTTTGGGTTTAATATATGTTACAATACACGACCTGCCCTAATCTGAATATGACGTCAAGTAATGTGACGAAACATTTTCCACCTTTAAACAATCTATATCAAGCTCTGTACCTAAATAAAAGATGAGCGCTTAATACTGAAATTATTAGAAACTACTTTTAAATGATTAATAGTATTATAGATTTTAGTTTATATAGGTAATGTTTATTCAAAGTAAGATCATTTTTTAACAGCTCGTAGAAATTGTAAAAAAAGGAAATTTACCAACTAATAATATAGAGTATGTCCACGGATGAACTAAATAGGACAAATGGACCAAAAATTTAAATGATCAAGAAAGCCGGATATGGCCACTGCTTTTGCTTTGAAAAAAAACAAGATTCAAATTGAGAAATCTGTTTTGTTTTGTACAGGGACTACAAAACCTACAAAAAATATGAAAATGGACCAGGACAAAACTGCCTTTTTTTAAATAATTCAGCAAAATGTTAAGTAAAATGGTTTTTAGAATTAAATAAGGATCCCATATCTGAAATTTGACATAAAATAAAAATAATAACAAAATTATTCTTACACCTTAATGCAAGTGCATTTTAAAGCCATTTTCCGTAGGTGAATGAAGTCAAAAATGTAAAATGTACACTATTTGTTGTATTCATAAACGTGTGCCATTTTTATTAAACAAGACAACCAAAATTACAAAAATAATTTCATATACATATGATGCTCCACTGGTCGAAGAGCAAGTAAAAAGAGAAAACCACCTTCTCACTTTAAATAATTCGAAAACACATATTTCGTACTATAATTTCTAGTTACTAATTAATAATGCTTCATAATTTCTCGTACTTTTCCATAATTTTAAATATTTTCCCAGTGAGAATAAAACACTAGGCATTACAAGTCAGTATCAATTGTAAACAAATAATTGCATGTTTTTATACCCCCAGTGGCTGAAAATATAAGGTTTCTGGTCAAGTTATAATTTTTTTAAATAGTGTAATTATTATTATTTTTTCAATTGGGCAACAAAATAATTTTTGGTAAAATTGTTTTTTTATGAGTTTTATAAGCTTTTAAAATTATTGACTTGTGAACTTTGAAAACACACTGTATAATTTTCCCTATTAAGGCTAGGATGATGTATTATGTGTAAAGTATTTTAAATATTTTAAAATCCCATTATTTAAATTTGCCAAATGAAGGTATTTTAGGGCAAGACATAGCATCTCCCATTTGCCAATTAATTTAAGAGAGAATGTTCTTGAAGGTTTATAAAAGAATACCAACATTTGTGAACCTAAATACAGGGTGATCAAACTTAAGTCGGCACTATTGCTAACTTCTTTATTATTGAAGATACGAAGTCGGGTAAATTAGTGAAGCAGTAGTATTTTTTTATTTCAGTAATTAACGTGCTGCCAACAGAAAAAAATCAGGCCTTCGATTTATTGCAAAAAACGTATTCTTTTTAAATGGGACACCCTGTATATTATATTTTCATTCGAAAGGCCTATCACAAAGCTTTAAAAAAAAGTCAACATATAATATATTCAGTTTTTGATAGTTTCTGAAATATGGCTATTCTAAGTAATATAATAGTAAACTGGAATTTTAAATAAAGACACCCTGTATATTGCACAACCATTAAATAGATATTTTAAAAATACTACATTTGATATGTCTATCTCTTATACTTTTATGAATATGATCATTCAAATCTAAAATATTGTAGATATTATAATGCCCATTTTAACTATTACACTAATTTTAGTGCTTATAGCTTAGAGCTGTAGATAGTATAAATTTAACATCATCTAAATATATTTAAAATATCTATTTATTGGTGATGTGATTCAGGGTGTATATCGAGATTACTATGAAATTCCTGAGGAAGACCGTATTTCCGAAACTATTAAAAATTAATATAACATCATATGTGAACTTTTTACAAGCTCTTTGATAGATCTTTTGAATATATGATACAGGGTATTCCATTTAAAATAAGTACATTTTTGGCAATAGATCGAAATCCCGATGTTAATCTCGAAAACCCGATGTTAATCAGTGGAAAAAATAACTACTACTTCACTAATTTAACCAACTTAGTATCTCCAATACTAAAGAAATTAACAATAGTGGCGACTTAAGTTTGATCACCCTGTATAAAACTGAGCAGCTCTTGGTGAGTTTATTATATAATAATTGTAAACGAAAAAATATAGTGTAATCTATTACTTTTGTATTAGAGCCATTTTGCACCTAGAGGAATTCTGGTAAAATTTATTCCAAAAATGATCTCCAATTTATTGACGAAGATTTTTTAGAATATTTGGTAATAGTAAATTAATTTGTTTAATACTTATAATACATTTTAGTTAACTATTACTAAAATTTGTATAATAAAAAGTTATTTTGGTACTTAATGTTTGAAATTGTAGAAGAAAAATATCAAAACAAAGTTTACAAATAATGTAGAACCAAAAAATGATTCATAAAAAGGTTTCTGTTGTTTTTTAATATTAATGAGAAACCTTGTTCAAATTATCTTAAAAGTATTATATATTGTGTTGATTGTGTGTTATTTCACGGCAAAATGACAATAGTTTTAAAAACATGATATTTTGTCCGCAAGTTTTTAGATAAGTCGTTAAATTATTTTTTAGTAATAATTATTAAATACCATTTAAAATTAATTTAATGCCAAAAAGAGCCACATTTGGTAATAAGGACGATTTTATTTTCTTGCGGAACGTCCTTTCACTTATATATTGTACAGGGTTTTTATTTATACTTTGCCACACACTTACAACGATACAAAAAAGGATGGAAAAAGAACGTCTTGTATAACAGTTTTGTAAATTTTCATCTATTATCTTTTGAGCATAACAAATGAACATCAAAAACTAAAAAAAAATGAGGAAAGAAACCTTTTTAATAGAACAGTCTGTATATTGTGTCACCATTTAAAAGGTCTTTTAAAGAGCTTTACAAAAATATTACATTTAATAAGTTTATCTTTAATAGTTTAGGAAATATGACCATCTGAAATGTGAATAATAGCAGATATAATGTCTATATCTAATATTTTTCAGATTAAGGGGTCATATTTCGAAAACTATAAAAAAAGGACATTTTTAATTGAGTTATTTTTATAAAACTCTGTAAAAGACCTTTTTTAATTTTCATTTTTTAAAGTTTTTGATGTTCAATTTTTTTGCTATGCTCAAAATATAATACATACAAATCTATGAAATTTTTATACCTACAAGTAGTTATCTTTTCTATCCTTTTTCGTTATCGTTGTAATTGGGTGGCAAAATATAAATATGAAAACCCTGTGCTTCAATTAGTGGCATTTACTTAAATATATTGTGTAAATACATATGATAGTAGGGGAGCCCACGATGCTAAATGGGGATTAACTCGAACGTCATAGAGACCTATTGGGTTGCAAAGCTTAAATGATAAGAAAAAAAAATGGTATATAATGTCTTCCTTTTCATCGGTGGGGAAGTGGCTATAGACTTTTAAATACATATGTCAAAAAAATAATATTATTATTTCGGGTTGTATCGGATTATATATTTTTCGTTATCCTTGAATTATTTTCTTCAAATAAAAAAAAAAAAAAAATAGCCACGCTCAAAAATGTTAATCTGACGTTTTTCTTTGTAGCCCTCTGTTTCCTTTACGTCACTTTCAAATTGTCAGATTAGTAGAATATACACTGTTAGGCATGTAATTAACTTACCCTATCTTGATCCTGACGCGCTCGACAATTTATAATGGATATATTTTTGTTTTTATTATCGGCCCTGTATACGGGGCTCATATTTAGTGGAGGTACTTAACCGGATCAAAGGTATCCTCCGGTATATTAATCTGCCGCGCTGTAGTAAATCCCAAAATCCCCTCTTGGGCTTCCTACCATAAAAACGTTTATGAAATTGGACTGACATAAGAACTTTAAGGGCCCCACTACGGTCTCGTACGACATACTTGCCACGACGTACATGTCGGTCGTACAAGCCCACGGACAACGAAATTAGAATACTTGTGGGACAGTCCGTTTACTTTCATTTTTGTACGAACCGACATGTACGTCGTGCAAGTATGTCGTATAAGACCGTACTCTGTGGGACCCTTTAGCCTTTGAAGTTCTTATGACATGCTTTCTTTAACAATAATATTTATATACATTTTAGAATTACCTCACCGCACAATTTCTGCCAATTTTTAGTATTATGATTAAATTTAATTTCGGGCGGTAAGCCTTTTATTTATGTTGTTTTATATTACTGTATAATTTATATCTATGTAGTTGATTATGTTCTGTGATATTAAAATGTTATATGCCTAAAAAAAATATTTTGTTTTTTTATTCAATAAATAACCCAAAAGAAATTAGTGTTTCAATTATTTTTAAAATTTTATTGTGTTTTATATTTTGTTTATCAGTATCTTATAACCAAAGAAACAAATGAACATCGAGAGTTAAGAAAAATAAAGAGGGTAAACTTTTGAAATGGATCACCCGTATGTTATGTCGCATTTAAATAGGTCTTTAAAAAGTGTTAAAAAATACATTTAATATACAGGGTGTCTCAAAAGGTCTGTACAAAATGCTACCACTAATTTTCTTGGACCAAAATACGGCGAGTCTGCAGGCAATTTACCTTAATCGAAAAGTTGATCGTTTTAAGAAAAATACAGGGTCGTCAAAGTTTTTGTTATATTTTCGTTTATATTTAAAATATTTTATTTATTTATTATTAAGACATTTTTCCACAAAATTCAGTATCATACATTTTTTTGCCCCGGTATATTATAATGTCTAGTATAGAATTTTAATTTTCCCATGTTTTCTGCATAAAAAAGGTGTATTTGATAAATATCGCAGCAACCGGTTTTTGAAATATTTCAGATTAAACATTTTATTTCACACAAAAGTTTGCCATTGTCATTTACCTTATGTAGGTCACCGGGTAGGCTTCAAAAGTATGTACAAAATGTTACCACAAAATCTTTGAGCCAAAATACAACGATCTAATGCAATTCACCTTAGTCGAAAGGTTGCTGGTTTGCAAGATACAGGGTGTCAAATTTTTTCATTTTTTTTACTTGGACGCTCCGGATCAACTTTTCAAACGTAAGGCAAATTAGGTCTAAATCGTTGTATTTTGGCTTAAGGACATTGTAATACCAATTTGTACAGACCTTTTAGAGAAAGCCTGGACGCCTAAATAAGGTATAATGGAATGGGAAGGAATTTTTATAAGAAATAAAACGCTTAAATCTTCTCAGGAACGGTTGCTCGTAGCGATATCAAGTATACCTTTTTTGTGCAAAAAATATGGTAGAATAAAAACTATCTAGAATCATAATATACCGAGGAAAAAAGTAATAATACTTTGAACAAAAGCAAAAAACTGCAGGTGGCTCCCTCTACCTTTAACAACAAAAATATGAGTCACTTTCTTACATTAAAAAAACCTTATACCGAATTTCTTTAAAAAAAATTAAATAATAAATAAAAATTTAAAAATAACGAAAACAAAAAAAAAAAAATTGAAACCCTGTATGTCGCAAAAGATTAACTTTTCGACTAAGGTAAATTGCACTAGATCGTTGTATTTTGGTCCAGGCAGTCCATGATAGCATTTTGTACAGATCTTTTAGAAACACCCTGTATATTTATATTTAATAGTTCCAGAGAAATGGCCCCTTAAATCTAATAAATAGTACATTTAATTTCAACTATACCTACGGCACGAAGCTTAGTGTCTACAGCAACAAAATATCTAGCTAATCGGCTAAACACCTCTCATAAAAGAACTAGAATACCTACTTCGTATCTAAGTCTGTAAAATAAAACGGCGGATTGTGCGTGGACAATTCACTAGCAACTTTATTTTCTTTACTAGCAACTACTACTTTTGGTAACATTGTCACTTGTCACAACTATCATTAATTTTAGGCGAAGAACCAATTCTAAAACGGTATTTACCAATCGGTTATGTTGACGTTTTAAACAATGTATATGTCAAAGTTGTTACCTTCAATTATTACCGCGGTTATAATTGGTTGAACGTTTCCAATATCGCGAAATAAAAGTCACTAAACAATTGACAATACATACACTGCCACTTTTAGAAACCAGTAAATATTCTATTTCTTTTATAAAGGCTGTGATCGGCCATAATATCTGCTATTCCTCAGATTCTAATAGCCATATTTCCAAATCTCTTAAAGATGCATATCTCAAATGATGATGAGTTGCTCAAAAGATAATAGATAAAAACTATAAACTTCTATTGGCGATTTTAACTACTGATGGGGGCGCTGTTAAACGTAAACAAAGTCGAAAGAACTAGGTAATATTCAGGTAGCTAGCTTTGATCCTGTTACGGATTTCGGGCTTTGAAACGGTTTAAAATACTGTTCAAGTTTCAAATCAGCCGTGAATTTGTATAGATTAATACGTATTAAGTGTGATAAAACTTAATTTGTGAGTTTGAGTAGTGCCCTTGATGGTTTAACAGACTTTTTTTAGTGGTGATTAGTGAAGAAAGCGCCATGTAAAACTTTTTTCTGAATGAGTGAAGAACTGTTTTTGACGCTAAGCTCAGTATTTTCATACCTCAATTGTACTCCCGATAGTAGGTGCACAGTCAGTGGAAGGAAAAGAAATCTTGAATTCCAACCATATTATGTTGATTATACCCACGTCTTTTTATTTTAGATGTTAATGGTTCTTCTAATACCATAATTAACGTTTTAATGTAGGTGAAAAAAATACTTTTTTATAAAAATGATAGCAGAACACACAGCACGGAAAGTTCTATCATTATTAATAACAGGGCTCAAAAACGCGTGTTAAACATAACGAAGTAAATAAATAATATTATATTTATATCTATTTCAATAGATAAACATGTCGGATCACCTGTTTTCTTAGGTTGCGCCGTTGACCACTAGAGGTCTTATTAATCTTTAAAATTACCAAAACAAGAAATTTGTTTGTATCTTTTTAATCAAAATAGTAGTAATGTTTAAGGCAAGTTTAAAAGTTCTGGTTTTCATTTCATTAAAAATCAAATAAAAAAAAATACATATCCGTACTTTTCATATCGTTGTGCCTAGTCCTCTTGTGAACAAAAATCAGTGACATAGCTACTATGGAAGTAGGCGGGGCAGTGCCCGGGGAACCCCACGAAATTTCGATACTGCAGTCACGTGATTCCGGACCTATGCAGTTTTGTGAACTAAAACGTAGTTCGGTTGATTACAATAAAAGCCAAAGTATGTTTAAAAATTTTAATACGTATAAACAATGGAATTATATTTGTTTAACTATTCAACACATAATAAATACAAGAAGTTTAATATGGCAACAGTTTGGCCTCAAATGTAATCATATTTCATAAAAATTGAGCACAAAATAAGGGAAATACGGGGAAGAATACATTTTTTTGTATAGTAAAATACTGACAAACTTTATAGGTAAATGCATTGCTATGAATTTTTGTGCCCAAAAAACTTACTAAGACTAACCTAAGATCTATGAGATGTTGAGAAATATAAAGCTGAGAGAATCCAAATGCATGGTTGATGTACAGGTTATCCCATTTTGGTTGTCACTGCGTCGTATCTCAGTTATTAATAAAGATAAGATAATTCAAATTAAGCTTAAAACATTTTAAAAAGTCCTCATCGGCGTAATTTTGAACTAGTATAAGAGTTCATGACAATTCATAGTCAAGCTTTTCTTGTTGTGGCAGTTAATATCGTGTTTTTTTAAATAATTTTTATAATTTATTTAATAAATGCAATTAAAAATACAAGAAGAATTAGTCTACAATTTGTGATAAGTGTGTTCGGTAAACCAATCTACCATGAAGCAAAAGGTGCAAAGTCGGATTTGTTATAACTGCAGTTTAAGTATAAATATTCAAGAACTTACGTTTTGTCACTTTATATAAAATTACGCAGAACGTTAGCTGGTAACCTTTGTTTTATTTAAATTTTTAGACTATGATGCCTAATAATTTGTGTGAATTTTAATGTTTCTTGTTTTCAAAAGTGCTTGCTTCTAGCCAAGACGCAAACCCAACATCGTATATTTCTGTAAATATGGTAAATATTTTCGACACTTTTGATCTAGATACACATTTGTATCAGCTGATTGACCAAATTGCAACCCTGCTGCTTCTTAATTTGAATTCCCTATTCAGTGTGTCTACGTAAGTTGGCGGCATATGGAAAACTTTTTATTATTAATTTTATGAAAAAAAAGATATTTTTTATAAAAAGTGCTGCATGGTTCAAAACCTAAAATGCCATTATCAGATATCAAATTGTGTCAGTCATGTACGAGATTTGGCCAAAAATGTAATTTTTGCTTAAGAGTAAAGTACCTGTGTTTTTGCTAATATAGAAAAATATTATTAAAAACAGATGTTTAAAATTAAAAATTGCTTTTAAATATGCAATTTTGTTTATTTTTACAAAAAAAGGTTTTTTTTTCTGCGAAATAGAGAACATTTAAGTTTGTACATTAGTGCACGATATTTTATGATTATAAATGTCATGGGACAGTTTTTAAATTAACTTTTAAAATTAATTGTTATTAAAACAAGAAGAATTTACAATGCACTAATGTAGAAACTTAAATTTGCTCCATTTTTGCAGATTTTTTTTTATGAATAAAATTGAAAGTAATTTTTAATTCTAAACATCTTTTCTCTAAAACAATTTGCGATATTAGCAAAAATACAGGTACTTTACTCTTGAGCAAAAATTACAATTTATTGGCCAAACCTCGTACATGACTGAAACAATTTGATATCTGATGATTGCATTATAGGTTTTGGACCATGCAGAACTTTTTATAAAGAGTAACTTTTTTCCTAAAATTAATAATAAAAAGCCGCCAACCTACTTAGACACACTGTCGAACCTTGCGGTTCTGGAAGGTTCTATCATTATTAATAACCGAGAAACCCCGCAGTAGCAACCATAAGAGGACACCCTATACATGTCTTAATTTTATTAAAATAATAAATTTGTTCTATTTACAAACTACAAGAAATTTTGATTATTATTATTATTTAAAAATGTCTAAAGAAAATACATAACAAAAATCACATGTTGTGATAGCTCAATCTCACATTGAGTTATAGTTTATACTAGAGTAATAATTACAATGAGAAAGATACAGAAGGACGCAAAAATTTAAATTAGTAATTCATAGCATAATTTAAGAAGACCATTTAAAATACAGAAAATTATCAATACGTCGTGTTTTTTTTCTACAAATTTGTTTGGCATACTTTGCATGCAACAAAAAAATATTTCCATTGCATTTAGATCAGTACACTTTTATCTTCTTAAGTGATGCTACAAATAAATAATTACAACACTTTGCTCAGCCCTGTTATTATACCTACATAAACGTGGCTACAATATAAAAATATTTTGGATTGAGCACAATAAACTTAGAATGTGTTCGAAAGGTTGACTAACTAGTTCGGAACACAGACCGTAAACATTTTGTTATATCATTAGCTAAACTGACAGCGCCGTTCAAGCACCACCTTATTTGACAACAAAAATCAGCCCAGATTATTATTTACAAAAATATCACAAATAAAAACGAAAAATCTCCAAAAATCTCAAAAGCATGAAATTTTCCTAAAAGAAACTTTTAACACTATGTTTAATATGAAATATTGCTCGAATATAATTTTCTGCTTACAAAAATACCACTACTATTTCGTAATCAGCTAAATAAAGTAAAAATCTGCTATTTTGTCTAAATAACAAATAAATGGAGAAATGAACATGAATCCTAAGATCAATTTCAGTCTGTACATGTTTATCTCTTTGCAGAATACATACATCTCAGTCACGGTTTTTTACTGTTCCCTAAAAAAACATAAGTACATTTCACAAATGTGGCCAAATAAAGCAAAATACTTTTTTATCACTATTATATCTCCTATGAAACTTAAAATAAAAAGTGTTTGGATACAATAATTTGTTTGACAATTTTAATAAATAAACAGAATTTTCGTACGCAACCGTAGACCCTACCCAGTTGGAAAAGTCGGATATCCTCCTGGGTAGGGATTTGGTCTTAAGTTGTCGTGAATCGGAACCCACGTTAAGCTGTAGGTCCTGTTTGGCTGACATCACCCAGACGTAAAAAGACGGGCGCACAATAAACCGAGCGGCTTCAGTGCATAGGTTATCCCGGCCCTATTCTAAGGTCTAAGGCCGGCCGCAAACATTCTACTTTTTAATCGGACGATCGGACAGGATTCCCGGATACGATTATCTGAAGGACGACTAATCACTGGTTTTTATGACTGCGACGCATACATCCGATCGGAATTTGGATCGGACGTCACGTCAAACATATCAAAATCAGTTAACCTTCAGATTATCTGTTAGATCGTCTGTTTAAAAGTAGATGTGTGCGGCTGAGCTCAAGAGGTAAGTAAGCTATTTAGTTTATTTTAGATACTTATTTACTCACTTAACTAAAAAAACAGCAAAAATTGACGTATTATTGGTTTTAAGGTATGAAAGTAAATACCTACAGTATTTATCTGAAATAAAATAAATTGCTGACTTACCTATTGGTAATTCTTACAATGGATTGTTGTAATTTACATGTTTTTATATTTTTTGTCACTCTGACATTGACAAAATTATTTTTAAAAATTAGACCAAAATATAATTTTCTTACTTCTTACTTCCATAGTTTTCAACGTTAATGAGTACAGGGTTTTATTGTATATTTTGCCACCCACTTTTAACTATACCTCCTCAAGGATAGAAAAAAACGTCCTGTATAAAAGTTTCATACTTTTTCATTTATTATCTTTTGAGCATAAAAAAGAAGCAAATGAACATTAAAAATTCAAGAAAAATAAAGAGGTAAACTTTTTTAATGGGACACCCTGTATATTATGCCAGCATTAAAAAGGTCTTTTAAAACGCTTTACCAAAAACCACATTTGATATATTTATCTTTATTAGTTTCGGAAATATGGCCATTTAAATCTGGAAAATAGTAGATATAATTTTCATTGTACCTACCTAAGACTAAGCTGAGAGCAAGTAGATGTAATGGAAAGTATATCCAGATTTAAATGGCCATATTTCCGAAACTATTAAAGATAGATAAATCAAATTTCGTATTTTTGTAAAGCATTTAAAATATTGTTTTAATAGTGAGGTAATATAAAGGGTGTCTCAATTAAACAAAGTTTACCTTTTTATTTTTCTTGAGTTGTTGATGTTTATTTGTTTCTTTTTTATGCGTGAAAAATAATAGATGAAAAAGTATAAAACTTTTATACAGGATGTTTTTTTCTATCCCTCTTGCTTATAGGTAAGAGTGAGTGTAAAAATATAAATGAAAACCCTGTACATTTGCATGCTTTTGATATCTCAAAACCAGCAATTATTGACGTAGGATGTATTTACCTTTTGATATTTTAAATTTAATAGTCACGATTTGGTAAAATATACAGAGTGATCCTTTAAAGAACCCTTAACAATAAAAATGTCGCTTTTGAGACACCATGCATATGTACTAAGACTGTCAATAAAATTACTGTTCCAAACAAACATTTTTTTATCTCGAGTTTTAGGGTCAAAGATATTTCGTGTATACAGTTAAAACACCCTGTAAATTGTTACAGTGTGTTCAAAATTAATGGGTAATGTATTGGGATCCTGTTTTGCCATTTAAAGTGGCTTATCTTTTCCGGTTTATATTTAGATAAATACTTTTAAAAACTTAAGTAAAATAGCGTCACATATAAAAAGAAATTTAAGCAAAGTAAGCAAATAGTAGAGGGATAAAATGTGAAAGAAAAAAAAACATAATTTGCAACTAAAGACAATTAAAGTTAAAAAAACGTAACGTAATATTTGTTGGCAATGGCCCACCTGCAAAAATTTAAAAAACAAAAAGTAATGAACATGAATATTTTCTGTCTTGGTATTTAGAAACCATGTTATTTTTAACAGGTGGGGCAAAAGTAATCACCCTTAAAAAATATGCTTTGGTTTTTACAAATTGCGTCGTATGCCATCGCAACTTTAACATTTGTAAACTAAACAGAAGCAGAATATTTGGAGATAGAGACCACAAATCGTTAGGCAAGGCGCGCACTGAAGTGACAGCAAGTGACGTGGCAGCGAGGTGTTGAGCTAGTGGCAGATAACGTCTGTAAAGACCTCGGAAATTAGATATTTTGGAGAGAATTGGTACCCAATTGATGCCATACACTTGCCAAACATCATTCCACTGCCACTTTAGTGTAATGCGTGCTTCTGCATTTATTTACATACATTGTAAAGATTTCACTTGACACTGACTAACACCTGACTGCCACATCACTTGCTTACCATTTCAATGCGCGTCTTGCCTTATACTTCGCAAGAAGTTGGAATAATTGTGACAATTTTTGTACAATAAAAATCCGTTAGTGGTTTAGCACGGACATGAAACAAAAGTGGTCTGCCCCAAAGTCACTGTTCAGCTGAGAAAATGGCTGCACATGTGAAAGAAAACCTTCACATATGGACGAGAAGACAGGCCCGCGACGAGGCATCACTAGACAGTCTTTGCAAATTAATTTTGGTAAAAGACTTAAAGATGTTTTTGTACAGAGTTTAAACACGGCACATATCACGAGCGACAGTGAACATTCTACGGCAAGAGTTTCTCGGCAGCTTAATCTCTCGTTTTGGAGATTTACAATGGTCCAATAGATCGCTACCGTTCCAGGTTCTAGGCTTCTTTCTTTCAGGTTTTTTAAGGTCACGGTCCAGCACTAGCCACAGACCCTGGGGGCTCTAAGGCAATGCTTACACTGAAATGGTAGGCAAGTGATGTGACGGCCACGTGGTAAGTCAAGCAATCTTTAAAACATGCGTAAATAAATATAGAAGCGCGCATTAAATATGATTGGCGGTGGAATGGTGTTTGGGAAGTGTATGGAGTCAGTTGGGCAAAACTTGTCTCCAAAATGTTTAATTTTTGAGGGCTTTAAAGACTTTATCCGCAACTAGTTCACCACCTTGCTGCCCCATTACTTGCTTGCCACTTCAGCGCCATGTCTAAAGCAGAATATTCGATTTAAAGTGGAGAATTTAACGCCAGAAGTTTTGAGGATAGTCATGGAAAATGCTGTAAAACGAGACTTAATGTACATTTACTCTAGCGGCGGCCACTTAAACAATATTATCTTCGAGACCTAATAAAAAAAAAATATTTCTGGGCAAAAATAGTCAACAAACATTTTTTTTAATTTCTAGTCAAAGTTACTGTCCCAGGAAATCGAGTGAGAACTTTTGCGCCACCTTGTATTTACATAAACATGTATGTGAATTTGGTATTTTAGGACCTGCTCTAAGAACCACATAACTGTGTGGGCGTTAAGCATTGCCAACAAAAAAAATGATAAGCTACCTTAGACTGTAACATGTTGACTTACCCTCCACTTCCAGGATAGTAATATGGTGGAGGTCTCTCGTATTCTGTAGGAGCTCTTTGGTAATGCGGGGGCCCTCCATTTGGAAACTCCTCCCAGTGCCTACCCAAAATCACAGAAAAGCAACAATTAACATAAAGCAAACGATATAACAATAAAAGCTAGAATAGAAAGAAATTGACATAAAAAAACAAAACAACATTTAGGCTATCGACAAAACAATAACTACAGGTCATTTTAAATTGAGAAAAATCCTAGGAAGTAACTATGGTTACTGAATTTTTAAACCAACGTAATATATTTTTTGTTCAGGTGTTTCCTTCAATTTAAAGTGCCTAAAGTATAGTAACAAGAGTATTGTCACCATTATGAAATAGAACAATTAAGTACTAGCATTTTTTGAACAAATTTTGTTTAAATAGGTGATTAAATCAATATAGAGCTGTTTAATTGTAAAATATTTAATTTTAAACACGATATTTTATAGTGTAATATGGACAAAGACAGACATATTGCTAAAAGAAGCAAGAGCGCAAAACAAAAACACTGTAAATTTTTGGATCATAATGAAAAAATACTTTTAAAAATTAAATTGGTTTAATTTGCCCACATAAACTTAAAAATTAAAATAGTGAACCACATGTTGTAATAATACATTAAAAGAGACATAACCCGTTTAAAATCTAGTTTTCATTTCATCCGACTTTTGAGGGAAGCCATAAGAATTTTGTCGGTTGACATAAGGATTATTTTGTCGGTTGACATAGGGATTATACGGATATTGTCGTTCACCATAAAGCTCTGCTAGGCCTTTTTGATTCCCTAACCTGTAATTTCTTAAAAAAAAAGAAAAAAACGGTTATTTTCTTTTGCGAAGTAAAAAAAGGAAAAAGGTGGTAAAAATAATAGATGGTGAAATTGGAAAAAAGTTCTTTGTAATTAGTTGTTTGAGGCTTTATTTAATAAAATGTTTTAGTTAGTTTTCATTAAAAAAAAAACTGATAAAATTTAAAAATATAAGTTTTCATATGATTTAAGTGCTTCATTTTCTGTTTGATCCTATAATAAAATTTGGTAAAATAATTACTATAAAATGTATAAATAAAAAAGTGTTCTTTAAATTCTTTTAAATATAAATAGATAAAACGAAGTCGTTACTTTTGAGGTATGCTACAGTTGGTGGTTTGTAGCTCTACATTTATGGAAAACAATTCTAAACAATAAAACATTTTTTTATAATATAATGTTCATAATAAGTCAAAGATGAAACGTGATTATTACTTAAACCGTATATCTTTGCTAATTTCGCTCACTACCATCTCAAATTTAAAACCATACCTCCCTAACAACAATGGTCAATTCGGTTTCTGAACCTTTAAATAACAATTTTTAGTGAATATTTTTTGTTACTGCTTACTTTGGTGCCATATCAGCATATCGACCATCGGGTGGACGAGATCCAGCGGCATATTCTCTAGCTACCTCATTTCCAACATTCGTCCTTTCTTCGTATCTCTTGGATTTTTTTCCCTTCTTCTTACCTCGTTTGGCGCCTCGGCTGTAACCAAGACAGGGAGTAGCAAATAAAGATCTTTCAATAGTGGGTGGTATTTGTTATAGAAAGAGTAAGGCTCTCTGCACATGGGTCGGTAGAACAGCGACAAGAACGCGATTTTTACAGGCATCGGCAACACGTAGGCATATTAGTGTGTCCGATCTTAGCAATCTGCGTCCTTTAGTAAATAAATGCAACACAGAACCGTTTTGTATTTTGTTAACAGTGTGTAATTCATATTGTGATTGTGTCTGGTTTTTACACGGGGAAATTAGTGTTACGTCGGGAAATTCCTGTACCAAAGATGGATTTGTTTAATATTAAATTTGTGGACGAGGTTGAAGAACGTCCTGTATTTTATAATTATAATTTTAAAGAATATTTGCGAAAAGATTACACAGAAAGAGCTTGGAATGAAATTGCAAACAAGTCAACCTGTCAGGTAAGAAAATATTTATTTTTTTGTCTGTAAAATAATGTTCTGTAGGATTCAGGCTTTTGGAAACTTGTCTTAGAAAGTTCTATTATGGCAGTCTTTGACCCAGTGGGATAATCCAAAGGGGTAGGTTTTGCCCCGTCGCGGTCGGGTTCAGGGAACATCGGCACATTCCGATCGACATATGTATGATTTCATTGGTTGAGAATATAGTAAAAATTGACCTATAAACGTATGCTCGTCTCTGTACAGATGTTGCCACTTCAAACATGAATATATGCGGATATACTGTCGCAAGCTCGTCGAATCTCGGTCTCGTCGCTGTATCACCGACCCATGTGCGGAGTGCCTTAAGGTTAGTTAAGTTAATATATGCGTGGTATTAATTTTAGATGAATTACTTTAGCGTAGAATATACAAAAATTATCTAATAAATCTAATCATAAAAAATTAAACAAATATTGTTTACAGTATCCAAGAAAACCAGTAAGCCGACAACAGACCATGCATAATTATTGGCTGTTTCATGCTAAAACTATGTTTTTGAATAAAATTTATTAAAATAAGTGGTAAATCAACCCATACGGAAGTATGGGATGAACTTCATCCTTTCATAAGGGTTTTTTTCTTCAGATCAATGTATTTATTTATTTATAAAATCTAAAGCAATTGAAGTATTTGTAGCGCTATAAAATTTGCTTTATTATTAAAAAATTACACCGGTAATACAATTACACATTGACTTCTATCAAAGCATATGTAACCCATACTTTTATTATATATAAGTAAACATGATGATCTACAAGGAGGTGGGTAGAGATCAGCCATTTTTCGCCCATCATAGTCACAAAAATTAAAAGTTCTTATCAAAATTAATTTATTATATCTATAAATTTAGGTATTATTCTTTATTTTTTTGTAGTATAAACAAATAAAAGCAAGTCACATAAAACGGCCATCAAACTTGGTATATTTGTTAAAATGTTCTTATTTTGAGTGATTTTAAATTTTCTACTAAAAAATCCTGCTGCACAGAAGCCTATTCACTGTAGTGTTCGTAAGAGTAAACAGAATCTTGGTGCGTGTCCTTGACATATTTTTATTAGTAGAAAATTAGAAAAACACTCTTTAAATAACACATCTTGAACAAATATACAAAGTTTAATGCCCGTTTGTCACATAAAACGGCTTGCCATTTATTTTTTATACTAGTTTTGAAAAAATGTAAAGACCAATACCCAAATTTCCTATAGATATAATAAAGTAATTTTAAAAAGAACATATAATATTTGTGGCTATAATTGGCGAAAAAGAGCCGATCTTTGCCCACCTCCTTTACCAAATGTAGATAAATAATATGAACTATTACTAGCTAAATTTATAAAAAAGGAAAAAGATGATTGTAACAATCAAACTGTAATAATAAAAAAGATGGTATGAAAAGCGTTTTAAAATATAAGGCGTTTTGAAGGAGAGCGGATTAAAAAAACTGTTTTAATGCTTGTTTTTAATAACTTAAAACTTATGTATTACGAAATGTTATATTCCTATAAAAAAAGGAACTTGACAGCTAGACTTTGGTCCAATTACGAGGTTAAAAACTCTGTGCTTAAGGGGATGCCGTAGCACGTTAAATGAAGCTAAAACGCGATTCGCTGCCGTTTTTTAAATATTTGTTTGAGAAAAAAGTTGTATATTGAAAAGTTTCTTAAAATGATCCAAAGATTATCGGAAAGTTGGTTATTTTTACGGTTTTGTAATTTTGGGAAATTTAATGTGTTAATTATTACCATTACCAAAAATCAATTAACTTTCCTATGTACAACTTTTTCTCAAAACAAATATTTAAAAAACGGCAGCGAATCGCGTTTTAGCTAATTTAACGTGCTACTCCATCCTCTTAACCACCAATCAATTGACTCTTGCAAACTTAAGATCCTTTGACATAAGAAATCTCCAAAAACTATTTAACAACTAAAAAACCTGTTAGTTAAGTGTTATTGGTTATTGGATTTTTCTTTTCTTTATTTGTTACAGGCGATATTATGTTTGTAAGGGTAATCGTTTTTGTGTACGCACAGAAACTATACCCTGAGACCTGGATCGAAGCGGTCTATTTGGTGAATACTAGACTGGGCCAAAAAAAAAACATTTTTTTTTCTCACGGTACTGTAAAAATATTGTTTATAACGACAAAAGAAAAATATCCTCAAATTTCCAGCCTTTAATATTAACATTAAGCGGGTGCATCATTAAAATAATTGATTTCAACAATTGTTGCATTTTTTATACAAAATCTCGAAATCAGTCAATTTTGAACCTTCGACCAATTCATATTCTTAAAGAAAATTAAATTCTCTACAAAAAAGCTCTCCTAGTGAATTTCCGTAATAATAACAATAATAATTATAATCGCGCCTTAAACAATTTTTTTATTTTGGACTATTTTTACAGTACCGTAAAAAAAAAAATTTTTTTTTGGCCCAGTCTAGTAAATTCCCAAAGTAAATGAATCCGTCACAACAATGTAAAACCTATCTACACAATTTTGATTTTAATACAATCGGAAAAACTAGTAATTAAATGAAAAGTGCAACTCTTTACAATTTCATTACATCGACTACCGACCCTCTACAACATGCACAACTTACCTATTCAAGGGAATACTATCCCCTCGATCAGCATATGCGTCATACAAATATTCGCTGCAAAATAACATAAAACAATGCCCTTTTTAAAATAAATATTTAACATACGCTTACGTGAACTACACAATACAAAAAGCAATATATATTAAATATTACAAAATATTAACTTTACAAAACACATCAACTCTTATAAATGCATATACATATTATATTGAAACTATCATTCTAGCTATCGAAATGAATTCCTGTTACAGTTCTTTTCACGATCTAAGAAAGTGACTTCACCAGAGATGGGATAATGACATGCAATAAAACCATTAAAGTATTAGCCGTGACAGAGTCGTATTTATTTCGTTGTTGGCGAAAAATAAATTATTTCCTGAAAACTCCATGTATAAGATTTGGGTAATTATTATTACTTTATTTCATTGCAATGTATTATTTGCATGTGGTCAAAAAATACCGGCAATCATCACAATTTACATCTGATGGTAAAAAGAAATCTTTATTTCGACACATTCTAAAAATACTGTCAATTATTAAGTTCTGCCAACTTTTGAAAATAAATTAAAACATTTTTAAAAATAATTATACCTATTTGTGAATTATGTCAACATTTAATCTACTAACTTATCTTTTTTATTTTAACAAAAATAAAACTCCATCTCAAACTGTTAAAAAACATGGAAATAAAATAATATGTAATTTCGGGTGGACAAAATTTTAGCAACTTTTGAAATAAAATAAAAAATATTCCTATATAAGTAAAATACAAAAAAATTATTATAAAATATTATTATTTAGTGCATATCCCTTTGTGTTATAACCTCTTTGACATCTTCTTGGCATAGATTCCAGCAAATTTGTAATATATTATTCATCTGTTGCATTCCATGCATTTTGAAGGGCCTCGAAAGGGGTGTTCAAAGTTTCCAAGAGTTTCTGTTCCCGAATTTTAGTGTCCACATAATCCCACATATTCTCTATAAGGATTTTAAGGTCTGGTGACTGTAGTGAAGGCTAAGGTAAGATCTCGTAAATAGCTTAGATTACCAGTTTGGATTTGTGTTTGGGATTATTATCCTGTTGAAAAGTGAGATTAACAGGCATTTTTTCTTCCATGTAAGGAATTAATTGGCTCTACAGTATGGCTTTATACACCAACGTGTCCATTATTCCATTTATTCTAAAGATTGGACCCATGCCATATCCCGAAAAACATGCCCAAACTTCTATAGACCCACCGCCATGTTTCACAGTAGGTAAAATATATTTTTTATTTAATCTTTTGCCTATAGGACGTCTCACATAATTAATTCCGTCACTTTTAAACAAATCGTTCATTTAGACTTATTGCTACATGCCACTATTTCCCATTCTTCAAACATATAGTTATTACCATTTTCTAGCGAACTTCAATCAGGACTTTCATTTTTTGATAGGAGTGTTTTGTGTCGGTCTGCATCCAAACAATCAAGCATCAAATAATCTTCTTCTATACAGTTCTTCGAACTAACCTTTAGAATACCCAAAACTCTGAGGTTCGGCGAATATTTGTGTCGCTGGCATAAATAGATTTTTCCTCGCTATCGGCAAAATATTTTTATAGTAGCTTTGACTTGGTTTGGTAGTTTTGTTAAAAATTCCGGACACAGGCGTAATATGGGGATTTTTCATATAGTGTTGAGGTATGTTGTGGGAACACAAGGTTTCTGGAATTTCTTGTCGGGTATCCATGATTATCTCTATTTTCTCTAAACTCTCTCCGATTTTTAAACACGTATGTTGAACATCTCAGGATATATATTGATGTAACAGTGAGAATTTTATACTTCTTAAATGTTTCTCTGCATGTTTCCATAGGTTTAAGTCCGAACATTAGTCTCAGCAGACGTTTTTGGGCGACAAATACTCTAGCTACGTTTACAGCCTGGCCCCATAGTATAATGTTGTAACTTAGATGTGGGTAAGCTAAGGCATAATAGGAAGTTATTTGTGTGGAAAGAGGGACTGATTGCTTTAATTTAAGAAGTGCAAAATAGGCCTGAGCGAGTTTAGAACATACATGATCTAGTTGAGGCTCCCATGAAAGCTTAGAGTCCAAGTAGGTTCCTAGGAATTTTGATGTTGACTCAACCTGATCGAGTTGAACCTTTGGACGAGACTTGTAGAAGTGAACATGAACCGTTTTTTCCTTATTGAGTATTAGTTGGTTGGAGAAACACCACTGATTCATTGCATCACAAACCTGGTTGACTTTTTGTAGTGCTTCTGGCTCGTCTTTTGCTGATATTACAGCTGATGTGTCGTCTGCAAATTTTATGGTTAGTCCGGGCAATTGCAAATCATTCACGAATAGAATGAACAGTAGCGGGGCAAGAATAGATCCCTGTGCAGCACCTATGCTCATCTCATATTCCGACGAGGTGCAATTCGCCACTTTCACCATTAATTTCCTTTCTGTTAGGAATGACATAATCAGGTTTAATGCGTTTCCCCTTATGCCGACTGCCCGAAGTTTTTCTTCCACAAAGGTCAGGTTCAGAGTATCGAAAGCCCTAGTAAGATCGAAGAATACACCCACTACGATACGATCCAAGTCCAGTTCCTTGTGTATGAAATTCACAATTTGAAAGGAGGCTGTCTCTGTCGACCTGTTTTCCCAAAATCCATGTTGGTCATCATGGATTATTCCAAACGAACGTAGGAAGCTTATAAGTCTCTCGTATAGACAGCGTTCAAAGGGCTTTGAGAATATGCTAAACATAGCTATTGGCCTGTAGTTATCCAGGTTTAGATGATCACCTTTTTATATACCGGTATCACAGTAGCCAGTTTTAGTGCTGAGGGAAATGTTCCGCTATTAAAAGAATTGTTTATAAGTATTTTAATTGGCTTGGCTATCTCTTCACAAACTCTCTTCAGCACCTTTGTAGGTATACCGTCAAATCCAGTTGATGTTTTATTTTTCAGAGACATTATTACTCTCTTGACATTTTCATCTGTTACTGGCTCTAAATATATAGTATTTGGTTGTGATTTCGCAACGGTCGGATTTTTTGAAAGTTGATTTTTGAAATGATCATTAATTTTTTTTCAGCAATTGTTGTGAAGTATTCTCCAAAAGCCTCAGCAATCTCCTTGTTCTCAGTCAATCTACTTCCATCAACTAATAATTGAATTGGTTTTGTCTGATGTTTTCTACCAAGTTCTGAATTTACAATGTTCCATATTTCCTTAGATTGGTTTGTAGATGTCTCAATTCTGTTCTGGTTGAAATGTATTTTTGTATCGTTGATTAGTTTTTGTACTCCTTTTTTGACTCTCTATAATATTGCCAGATGTCGTTATTGTTTGTCTGTTTAGCAAGATAGTAGGCGTCGTTGACTCGATTTTTTTCTCTGTAATATCTTTTGTCATCCAGTGGGGTGTTGCTTTTCGGGGAGTAAGTTTTCTTTCGGGGCAGGTGTTGTTGAAGTGCCATAAGAAAGTTTTCAAGAAGCAGTTGAATTTGTCATTTATATGTGTTCCTTGTATATCGATCCATGATTCCTTTCTTAATTCCGCTTTTAGATTATTTAAGTTGTTTTCTGAAAGCATTCGAAAGGTTCTTTGGCATGCTTCAATTTGTCGGTTACATTGTTCGTAAATTGTCAGTTCTTGAAGAAAGTGATCTGATATGTGTTCCTCAATAATTTTACAATCTAATGATATTTGAGGTATGTTAGTGGCCATATAATCTATTGATGTTGTAGATGTGCTTCTTGTGGTCGTAAAAACTCTTGTTGCTGTATCGGAACACAATAAATATACATTATAAATACCTCCACAACTGTATACTTAAAGACAATTTTAAAAAATAATAAAAGGCAGCGGCTGCCATTGTACCACCAAAGAACAGCATGCATATGCAAATAGCCTAGAACCTGTAAAAAGGATTATTATTAATTTGGAAAATACTACTTATAGCGAGATTAATTTAAAGTAAGAGATGGTGTGTTTTATTGTGCTCTTGTAGTAAGTATTTAATACTTTTAAAATATAGCATTACTGCAAATTATTGTTTGGTTTTAAATTTCCAACCAACTTTACACATTTTTCATCGGGTATAGTGCGGCCCTGCACAGTAAATCCGAAAAGTTTTATGGTTTTGTTCCATCCGAAGCCTAAGTCACTTTCTTAGATCGTAAGAAGAACTATATACAGTATGTATTTCAACAAATTAAAATAAATTTTTAATTAGTTGTTTGTTCGTGAAATATAGTGCCACACTATGGTGAATCCTTTCATTAAAATAAGAAAAAAGTTCTTATTAACATGGTTCCGCAAATGTTTCGTTCTCAAGATACAGGATGTTAAAATTTTCAAGAAAATTTAAAAATTCAGGAAAATACTTATTTAGTAAAATATTATAGACTAATTAACGTTGTGCAATTAGTTATTTACTTTGTTTACATATTCACTGATAAAAAATTATATATACACCTCATTTTAAAGAACAAATTCACTCAATGTTTTTTTATGGTCAAGAAATGCAGATTCTGTATTTCTTCTTTTAAACAAAACAAGTACGAGAAAAATGTAAACGGCTTAAAAGTTGTATTTGCTTCTATTGTTGCAAAAATATTTGTTTTGGTGCGCTCAGAGATGCTTCTGGACCTTTTAAGTTTAATTAAGGTAATGTTAAATTAGCCCCTAATACCATAAATAAAGTATAGGAGGTAGCAACGTTTTCGAAAAAAATTTTTAGGTCAGCCGATTTGTTGATATGTTGTTCTCCTTCCTCTTCTGAATAGACCCTGGGCTGTCTGGCTAGCGGTAGTGGTTGCATTTATTAGTTTGCATCCACCTCTACAGGTAATAGTCCAAGGTTTTGAAAAAATTTTAGGAACCCTAATTTTCAATTTCTTGGCTTTGTATAGGTTTACCAAACATATTTTTTTATTGCCAGACACTTTTATCATTGCTAATTATACAGTCGTCCCCCTTCTAACCTCTGAACCGTTCGGTATATTTTGATGAAACTTGGAACGATAATATATGCCAAGATTTGCATTTTTTGACATATCAGTGAGAGCTCTAAATGTCAAGGCCACAGTTGGACGCCAACGTAACCGCTACCGCCAGCCAGACAGCCGAGAATCTACCCGAAAGAGGAGGGAGAACAGTTAAAAATTAGTGAGTTAAAAATTTTCCATACAAAACGCCATATCGGATTTTAGCAATTTTGCCATGCATTAACATGGCTTTTACTTCTTTAAAGAGAAAACCGCTCGTCGTCACGAAAAATTTCAGAAGACCAGATAAACTCCAAATTACTATGATTATTTTGAAAAATAATATTGATTTGAAGAAAAAGCAGTGGCGTACTATTTTTTATAAAAAAATTCAATCTTCAAATCTTATTCGAACGACATTGGTAAAAATATTCTAAAATCTTTACAGCAAAAATGTAATGAAACAGTTAAAAGAAGTGTAGGTACCAAATTTGTACGAAATATCTGGTGTGGTAGAAAAGTTATAAAAAAATGGAATTTCCCTAAACCTTTAAGACCTTGTATTTCGGAAACAAAGCATTTTCGAACATAATTTTATTTGAAAAACTTTTCTTATTTTTTTGCATTCTATAGTGTTAAAAAGGAAAATACCAACTTAAAAATAACCCTGTTTAGTCCTAAAAATTATAAAAATAAACATTTTTGATATAGTGAAAGAGGTGCTTTAAAATAAAAAGTTTATTTATGGAGTCAAATTAACCTGGAAAAACTATTTTTAAAACACCAAATTCCTGTAATAACAATAAAAATCATAAAAAAATATTTACTTACGTCTCAACATAATGACCATTTGTCTTATATTTCTGATAGAGGTTGGCTAACTTTATGGAAATTATTATAATAAGCACATATAAAATGATGCTCCACAAAAGGCTGAACCAGAATCCATTCTAAAATAATTAAGATTTAAATTTGCTTGAGCTTAAAATTATTTATTTCGTTATTATTGATCGCTTCTAGTTCCCAAAGCTCCAGAAATAATAATGACACTTTTTTATATTTGGGGAAAATAATATTTATTGAGAAATAAATTAAAACTTGTACTTATACTTGCAGGGGCGTGGTTGGGATTTTTATTATTTTATCTAAGAACTGAGACATGACACCCACCCCAAATATACAGGGTGTCCGAAAAAGTTGATGTCATAAATGATAGGGATGATATAATGAGCCAAAATCATTATTTTACTAACATTTAGTACTTTATATTTAAAAAAAAAAACATAATATTGCGCTTCGTTAGGAAGTTATTGACCTTCAAAATAAATTATAATAAAAATAACTTATTTCAATTAGAACTTTTAAACTGTTGTCCCAGTACCAATGATTTGGGTAACCATAGGGCCACTCTTCTGGGATTGATAGTGGGCACACAAAGAAGTGGTTTCGATAGTAGCCCTATTCGACCACACAAAATTAGTTCCTACAGCCGCTGCATTTGTTTTGTAACAGTCAGTGGACGGGATCACAGACTGACGGCGACAGAAGTTTAATTGTGGTTGTCAAAACGCCCGTACAGTAAAAGAAGTAAAATTTAAGCATTGTTGAAACGAAACTACATACTGGCGTCAGTAGACCACACACCAACCACTTTTTCTGGCCCATCAACTCAAAAGTGGCCCGTGGAAACACGACCTTAGTAAGACGGGATTTTTATGGGGGGGATTTTTTTTTTTCATTTTATTTGAATGTTTCATTCGTTTATTTGTTTTTCTACAAAATCGGTTTACTTTTCCGGAATCGATATCTTGTCAAAAAGTCAAAAAAATCAGCTCTTTGCAAATATCTCGTTTCCTTTACTTTTAATTGCAAATACATTTTTACAAATTTGATTTTTAGGCATTCTTTGTCATACCAACGACCGATATTAGAGGGCGCAGAGCGTAGTTAATTTTATGGTGTGACATACCTTAGCACGTGAAATTAATCGACTTTTAGCAAATAATTTAGGTAAAACGATGACATATTAGACTAAAAAATCACGACTGATTGCGTGCTAAGGTATGCACATACAGCAAACCGCTTTACACTCTGCGCCCTCTATTATTGGATCCGTTAGTCTGACAAAATCCTAGAAATCAAATTTGTAAAGAATTTTGCGTTCTATAACTTTATAATAAATATAAAATGCAATTAAAAGCAAAGGGAAATGAGATATTCGCAAAAACTATTTTTTTTTTTACATTTGACCTGTCATATTTTGAGTTCCTTATACGATATCATAGGATTTTAGGGAGAGTATTTTGTACCAAAATAAAGGTATGTACAGATATTCAGCTTATTCCGTGAGATTTCTGGATTGACCCTTTAATTTTACTAAGATGACTAGGGTACTATTTGATCTCACCTTTCCATTTAGGATAAAAAATTCCTTACTACGCCCTTGGGTACTCGCACCGGAAATAAAGTATCAGACGCTAATGTCTATTTAAAAAGATCGCCCTAGCATTAAGATTGACTTATACCATGTGGTTGAAACGCACTTTTAAAAACTTTTCATGACAACGAATTAACCGATTTTTAGGATATCTTATTTGCGCTTTTTTTTAATTTTAAAATACTAAAGCTATTCTGAAAAAAACATTTTTGATAAGTTTTAAGTTCTGATGACTTAAATATTTTTCCCTTTTTTACTTTTTATTATAAAATCTTTCTTTTTAAATTCAATTTATTATTTTAATAGACGTTATTCATTTCTATACTTACCCATGGCACCACAACTTTATAACAGGTTGAACGCTCACATGCAGAATTTATAACCAGACTAAGAGGACCACAACGACCCTGATTTTGTCCTCTCTATATGTTCCTTTACTCTTGTATATGTAACTATTTACTTGATTCTTCACTTTGACTTTAAATTGATCTTATCACCTAAAAGTAAACCTATATGTGCGATACCGGAAGTTTCCATATTTAAAAAACTGCAATAGTTAACTGTTATTTTTTTAATACCGATGTTGGTTAAACTGAAACTTAACAGTATTTTTTTAAACCTTATTGATACAAGGCAAACAAAAAAAAAATGTTATAAAACTCTTCACTTAGGCAAAAAGGGAGGAGAGGCAACCAACTTTTCCTTCCGGGGCTGCTATTTTTCTTCTACTACCTTTTGATACATTTTAAGAAATGAATCAATTATTTGGCTGCAGTATCGGAAAAAATGGATTCTAATTAAATCTCGCGGGTCCCTCGTATCTCGTAATAATAATACCAGTCAAAATATGGCATTTGAAATCGCCAAACATCATGAAAGTTATCGTAGTCAATGCGCTAAGCGTTGTTTTTATAATAAATGTGACATACATAAGTAAACAGCCCCCGCACTCTGTAACGCAATAGAAAATAAATTTCCTGAAATGCCCATATGATTTACATTGCATAGAGAAGGAAATTTCTTTTCTATTGCGTTACAGAGTACGGGTTCTGGGCTCGTACTTCTCAAAGTATGATAGAAAAGAATATTCCTGAAATGTCCATGATTTACTAGACGAGAAAGAAGTTGCCTTTCTATCTCACTTGAGAGTACTAGAACCCAGTATCCTGCAACGCAATAGAAAAGAAATTCTTTCTATGCAACGTAAACCAACCGGACATTTCCAGGAATAATCTTTTTCTATGCAATGCAACATATGGGATTATTTACAGGGCTCTTCTATCTACTTAGAAAAAGTATGAGCCCAGAACCCGGTACTCTGTAACGCAATAGAAAAGAAATTACAGAGTACGGGTTCTGGGCCTCGTATTCTCTAAGTAGATAGAAAAGAAATTTCCTGAAATGTCCATAAGGATTTACATTGGGATAGAAAGGAAATTTCCTTTTCTATTGCGTTACAGAGTACGGCTCTGGGCTCGTATTCTCTAAGTAGATAGAAAAGAAATTTCCTGAAATGTCCATATGATTTACATTGCATAGAAAGTGGAAATTTCTTTTCTATTGCGTTACAGAGTACGGGTTCTGGGCTCGTACTTTCTGAGTAGATAGAAAAGAAATTTTCCGAAATGTCCATATGATTTACATTTGATGAGAGGAAATTCTTTTCTATTGCGTTACAGCAGTACGAGTTCTGGGCTGACTTTCTGAGTAGATAGAAAGAAATTTTCTGAAATATCACAAAATACGATAATACATTGGCATTAGTCAGGGAAATGTTCTTTTCTATTACTTACAGAGTAGGCGAGAGATTCCCTAGAAACCTGTACTCATATAAGTAGATAGAAAAGAAATTTCCTTTCTATGCAATGTAACCTCATATGGGCATTTCAGGAAATTTCTTTCATTTACTAGAGAGTACGAGCCCAGAACCAGTACTTTGCGTTACAGAGTACGGGGTCTGTATTTGTTCGATCAAAAGAAAAATTATCATTCCAAAGCAAAATGGACTCTAAAGACGATGACAATATTTCTTAAAATATTTTGGAAACCACAAAAGGTTCTAGTCCTTCATTAGTATTTTGCCAAATAGGTTTGTCGAAACGAACGATATGAAAAAGCATATAAGGTGTTTAAGCAGTGGATGAAAGAAAACCATGTCAAAATATTTATAGTACAAAGATTTGACTGTATAAATGGACCCCTCATCTTTTCTTCTAATAAAATATATTTTTTTATCTATAAAAGTTATTAATAAATAAATTATCTGGCCTGATATGGTGTAATAAAAAAAAAAATGACATGAATACCATCACATTTTTTTTTATATTTTTAATGAGTCAGGTGACTAAAGCTAAGTAAATGCTTTTACTTAAATTAATAAAAGATAAAACATACAAAATTGCCAGAAACAAATAAAGCAAATACTATAGTATTACCTTTTGCTTAACTTTATTCACTTGACCCAATAATGTAAAGATGAAAAGTGTATAGTGTGTGGATAATGCCAAAAGAGGATTGGCTACCATTTCCTGAGGCCTAATACATGCCAACCAGGTATAAACAGTATGTATTTACCGCCGTTTTTTTAATCAAGCACCTAAATATAGATTTTTATTACGAATCCAACGGTATAGGGTTGGCTTTTAGAATCCTGGCCAAAGTTGGGGTTGGCGCTGATTTTTTTAATTTACGCGTCAAAAGATTAAATTTGTTTTAAACTAAACGAGGAATTAGAAAAAATAAATTTTGTTTTCGAAAAATGCATTGGCAAACTATTTCTTTTTAAAAAATATTTATCTTAAACCCCTTATGGACCCTTGAAACTTTAAATCGCGCCAACCCTAACTTAGACCAGAGTTTTAAAAGCCAACCCTTTACCATTGGATTCGTAATAAAAAAATCTATATTTACGTGTTCGATTTTTTAAATAGTAAATGACGGTAAATTCATACCCTTATGTTCTGTTTATACCTAGTTGGCAGGTTTTAGGCCCAAGAAAATGGTAGCCAACACTGTTGTGGCATTATCTACATACTATAAACTTTTCATTTATATAAATAATAAAAAAATGTGACAGTATTAATTTTAATTACACTATATCAGGCCGGAATATGGTTTGCCACCCCTAGGAATTTATTTATTAATAACTTTTATTGGTAAAAAAAAGCTTTCATCACAAAAAAGGATGAGGGTCCATTTATTATAGCCGGATCTTAGACTATTACCGAAGATTCCGTTTTTGTAGATTTTTCGAAAAATGCAGAAACTCCAAAGTAGCTTCAATATTTTCCTATATTTAATAGTCAAAAAGTTTTTCTATATAAACCCGTTTACTTATGTCCCGTTTATTATAAAAGGTTGCTACTGGAAATAACAAAAAAAATTGAAACGTGGTTTACAAATAAATTATTGTCAGCGCCCGAAAATTTGTGAAAATATTTTTGATTTTCAATTTACGAGAAAATTTGGCCTTTAATAAAGTTTATGTTTAAAACACTTATTTTGCAACTAAAGTTAACAATCGGAAAATTAGGCTTTCTCCATTTTTCCTCAATTTTTCGGCAACAACACAAACATAAAAACCAAAAAAAAAACAGTATAGGCCGGCTGGTAAGATTGAGAAAAAAAGTAAAACATTTTCTTTCGGGAAAGAATAGTGTCGTTTTCCTCCCTCATACAAGGGAGCAAAAGTCTATTTTCGATAAAGGTAGAAGAATAAAACATTTTTTCAAAGGAACCCATTGTTTATTTTAACACAAATGGATATTAAATAGATTTATTCTTTTTATAATTTTGGCATAAATTGTCAAGAAATTTTTAAAATATTATTATTATTAAGAACAAAAAAATTATTGGTTTATAATTACAGTTAATAAAAAATCATACTAGAATTTAAGTTGTGTCTTTTGAAATCTTAAAATATAAATGCAGATATGCCAATAAAAAAAATCTTATGTGTCAATTTATTAGAAAAATTAATCAATTCCAACAGAATAATTTATCTCTGTTGCTTTGGCAGATACTTACCTTAATCCAACTTACCAACTAACTACCAATATGTTTTGTTAAATAATTTTATCACATAATATAAAAAAAGAAAACTATTTGCTATTCATTTATGTAAACCAATACAGAAGTGAACATTACTCGCATTTGTTGCTCTAATCATTTTGTGCTGACAAACTAGACTTGTTACAGTAGATATAGTTGACTTAACTATAAATAATAATAAAAAAAAAAAATACTATACCTTCTTTAATGTTGCTGGTCCATCCACTTGCAGGTTTTTGTGCTTCTTCTTTATTTCATGTATTAATTTTCTACTGCTTCCGAAAAACTATTTTCACCCATTTTAAGAAGATCGTGCAGTTCCAAGGCATTGTTCTGTAAAATATTAAATACTTTGTGAAAAACTTCAAGCTATAATAAAAACAAACTAAAAATTTTTATAAATAAAGTTAAAAATTGTATAGAGTGATCAAACTTATGTCAGCACTATTGCGAACTTCTTTAATATTGGAGATACGAAGTCGGTTAAATAAGCAAAGTAGTAGTATTTTTTTCCGCTGATTAACGTGATGCCAACAAAAAAATAATTAAACATCGGATTTTCTATTCATTGCAAAAAATATTATATCACCATCCAGAAAGATCTATCAAAGAGCATTAGAAAAAGTCTTTATGTGTTATATCCAATTTTTAATAGTTTTGGAAATATAGCCATCCTTAGGAATTTGATGAAGTAAACTGGCATTTTTAAAATAAAACACCCTGTATATTGCATAACGATTAACAAGTTTTTTTAAAGAGCTTAAAGAAATACTGCATTTACTATGTTCACATCTTTTAGTTTTGGAATTATGGCCATTCAAATCTAAAAATAGTAGATAATAAAATATCTATTTTATCTTCGACGTAAACTTAGTGCATATATGTAGTTTAGAAGTTATACAGTGAAAGTTTCTAAAGTCCGTCGCCCCTTCTAACTTCTGAACCGTCGGTATATTTTTCATGAAACTTGAAACAATATTTTACAGATCCAAGACCCGCACTCTTTACATATCAATATCATTCGTAGATAAAGCAATGGTTTGAGTTGTCAATAGGGGCCCACGTGTTTATGGGAGAAATGCAAACTGATTCAGAGCTGCCATCCTTAACGCAAAAATTAGAATTTATTTCCCGTCACCACGCTCAGTATTAACCATCGATGACGTCATAATCTATACCAAAATTGAAACGCAAATTTCGAGAAAGCTGCGGTTAAAAAAATTACAAAAGGCGGCCGACATTATGATTTTGTACTTATTTATTATTCAATTTACGTAACTTTTTATTTTTAATTAATTTTTAAAATGGCATCACGCAAAAAAATTTTGGCCCAATGTTGAGTCTGCTCTACTATCGACAACGCCACATAAGGGATCGTCTGACAGTGCGTTCAACTAAATTCTCGTGTTAGGTTTGTTTACTATGCGCTGGCGATGTGTCATTGTTGTGCTGATACTTGGATAAAGCATTCAATTGGATCCTGCTTAACATTTAATTATCAGGATCCCCCAATAGCGTAGGGGTATATGGCGCTGGGTTCTCACGCAGGTGGTTCGACCTCCAATCCTGGCGCAGGCGAGTCTTTTTTAATTTAGAGCAGGTCGCTTCAATTTTGAGTTTAGGTGATGGCGTCAATGATGGTTACGAAAATCCACCCCCATCTAGCACGTGGTGACTCTGTGGCATAAAGCACTCTAATTTTGCGTTAGGGGCTGGAATGGCGATAAAATTGCAGATCGAACCTTAAATTTCTCCTATAAGAAATACATGGGAAACACTACCTCCCCTATTGTGCTCGTCCATACATTGCCTACTTCCGGTTAAACAGAAAGTAGGTGGTAGCATGGAATCTTAAAAGGCAAAGTAAATAAACTATTTTTCCTTAAGCATTTAAAAATTATTTTTTAATCGTCATCAAGCTCTTTTTTAATTAAACTGCATATTGTGCTATCGTCTGGACGTTTTCAAAGGCCATTTTTCTCCCAAAACCAAAAAAGTTAGGCTGTGAAAATAGAGCGCTCTACGGCTGCTCAGAACCCGACCTCAGAAAGTACATGCAGAATTTAAATCCTAGAAAATATATTGGGCCGTTTCACTCGTAAATGCCCGGTAAGAACCGGAAGTGGAATATACACATGCCATTGTGGCTTGAAATTGGCATCCGGCGATACAATATAACGTCCCCAAATTTGCAAACTATACCCGGTTGCACTAAAGAAAATAAATTGCTGGATAGTACTCTCGTTGTCACCCGGTATATAAGCAAGCTATATGCTTCTTCAGTCATATTTTTAATTATATCAACTAAAACAAAGATTACATTGTTCTTGAGATAAAAGCAATTTTTAAATCAGTTTTGTCTCGTTTTACTTACCATAAACATCGTTTTGCCAATGACTTCATAAGGCACCAAGCAGCCCGTCATTGCACGTATTTAACATGTAGCACACTCAATTGAAGCGCAGAAGCCCTTACTTCTGTATAGTTAAGGACGATTTCTCCAAGTCTCAAATAATTGACTCCTAATCTTTCGGATGGTGCCTTCAGTCCGTAGTTGTGAAAGTTTCTGTTTAACTAAAAGGAACATATTTTAATAAATATCTTTAACGAGAGACGAGAGCAATTTGAAAAATAATCTAAGGGGTTAACCGTAGAAAAAAGTGGTACAAGTGACAACCAGAAAATAATAAGAAACATGCTTATAAAATGCCGTGCAATTTCTTAAGCCAAAGTTGTATCCTGCCAATAATAAAAATCCTAAACGTCAATATGAGATATACAGCGCGTCCTGTGGGGAGAAACTATATGGAAAACTTGTTTATTTAGTCATTTTAAATTTTTAATCAACCAGCACTCATCTTTATAGAGCTCCTCGATATAAAATACAGGTACTTGGCTCTTGAGCAAAAATGGCTGTTCCAGCCAAACTGCCCGTAGATGACTAACACAATTTGACATCTGACGATCGCATTTTTAGATTAGGGACCATGCAGAACTTTTATAACGAATAACTTTTTTCCTGGAAATGAATAATAAAAAAAGTTTTTCTATATGGTTGCAACTTTATCCGACACACTGTATGAGATACAGTGTGTCCTTCAGGATAGGTGCTACAGCAGTGATAAATTTCATTTAACTCTTAGTGAGAGCCTATAATCGGAAAGTCAACGCAAGTTTATTTTTATCTTTAATAAAACTATGTACTAGACTAGTTACCTTGTGTGCATCGGCACATTATAATATGTAACAACAATCTCAAGCTGTAAATCGTCTATCAAAAATAGGTGTATGTGCTCAAAAACTTTTTCTTTATTTTATTGGAGCTATCCATAAAAAGTTACAACACACATACTTTAGAACTGCCCCAAACCTCTCCTCCTCTCCAGTCCGCAGGCTCACATTTTTAGAGCTCGGCCTCCCCTTATGCGACGTCGCACATTTTCAAATTTATGCCTAAATATATTTAAACCATTTTTATTCAGAGCTCTTGTAAATTTTAGTGTCTTACTTGCAATACAACGCCGCTCCAGAAGTTAAATGTTGTTGCGTAATAGATAACTCATAGGAGAGTGCTAAATTATTAATAAATATGAATTGTTAAGAAAATTTCAAAGTTTTTTGTTCACATATAAATTTTGTGTTTTAGAATTTCAAAATATTAACATCTGACATCAGAAAGCTTTTGATCCCCCTCCTGTCCCTTGTCACACTATAGGCGCGTTATGCAATTGCGTCTCAGATGCGAGGAGATTTTGTTGACGCCATTTCAGATGAGACAGAGCGATCGGCAATTAACAAACGCAAATAAAATATCCAGATGAAAATACATAACCTCTTTTTTTTACTTTGCTGGGTGTTCAAGCGTTGAGGTAAGAGTGGAGTTTGTTGACACAGGACTTAAATACTTGAAGATTTGGGGGTGAAGAGACCTCCGCGGGCAGCAGGTTCCACAATCTAGAAACTCTAGGGATAAAAGAACGAACAAAGTGGGAAGTTCTGGGGCCTGTCCAGTATGTGACCGTATAGGGATGCATACGTGCGGAACCACGAGTTTCTCTGTTGGGAACCGTGAGTGGAGGAACTATACTGTGACAATTCTTCAGAGCAGAAGCCATGGAAGTACCTATAAAAAGCGATAAATCCCCACAGCCCGACGATGGGCAAGAGAGAGAAGCCTTTCTGTAAGTGAAGGATCACATGAGACGAATAGCCTTCTTTGAATAGAATCAAGAATGCTTAGGGTTGGGGGAATCTCATGCCCCAGATATGAGAACAATATCCCAAGGCAGGTCGGATTTGAGACACATATAAAGTGTATAAATTAGAAGGGGAGAAATACTTTTTGGCTCGAAAGAGAAATCCAAGCTTTTTTGAAGCTGCCGTGGCTATAGATACAATGTGTTTATGCCAGTTAAGGTTATTTCAAATGTGACGCCCACAAGATTGAAGGTGTCTTTGCTCTATAAAACTTGGCCGCTCATAAGTAGAGGATGAGTATTTGATGACTCTTTCGCGACAAGGAACATGATTGTGTTTTGGATGCATTAAATGAACGAGATTTTTGGCGCCCCAATCCAATATTAAATTAAGATCCTGCGAAAGAGATATCTGCATCGCTCTGCGTTTGTTTTCCAAGTCAGGTTTAGTGATGGGTTTAGGGAACCTGAAAACTGGAGTGAAGGGTACTATCGTCGGCGAAACTATGAATGGAATTAGTTGTGGACGAGAGAAGGTCGTTGATGTGAAGAAGAAACAATGTTGGTGCCAGAACTGAGCCCTGAGGGACTCCAGCATTTACTTGTGAAAGCTCGAAGAATGGCCGTCCACAATAACTGATATACGTCGATCAGATAGATAACTAGAGAGCCAAGTACAGAGTTTAGTTGAAAGACCATAGGAGGGAAGTTTATTAAGAAGTGCGGCATGCCAGACCTGGTCAAAAGCTTGGATATATCAAGAGCAACGATCTGGGACTCACCTAGAAACTCAAGAGACTTATTCCAGCAGTGTGAAACGAAGGAAAGAAGATCTGCTGCAGATCTTTGTGGCGAAATCCATACTGCCTGTCATGCAAAATTTTGTGTTTTTCTAAGTACTTAAGAATTTGTGAATTAATTAATTTTTCCATTACTTTTACAAAGAACTGAGAGAATTGAAATTGGTCTATAGTTAGATGGAAGAGATTTAGATCCTTTCTTTGGAATAGGTTGAACACGTGCAGCTTTCCAGCTCTCCGGAAAGACACCTGTGTCGTAAGAAATTGAAAGAGCCGAGTTAAGATTGGTGCAAGTTCTGGAGCACATTTTTTTAAAACGATTGCTGGTATGCCATCCAGCCCAGACGATTTCTTGGTGTTAAGGGAAGAAAGGATACGCTTAATGTGTTTTACCTTAAAAATAATATCGGGCATTTTATGAGGAACTGGGGTAACCGCTGGAATTGGATGATTTACGGGAGGGTCAAGGGTTGAATTGGCAGCAAATTGTTTAGCAAATAGTTCTGCCTTTCCTTTAGCGGTAGAAATAATTTCATCTTCCAAAGTTAGCGGTGGAAAAGAACTGGTACAAAAATTCCTACTTATGTTTTTCGCAAAGGACCAGAAAGATTTGCTGCCATTTGAGCAAGAAAGAACTTTGTTTTTAATACGATTGTCGAAGGAGTCTTTGGCTTCAGAAATTGTTTGATTGTAGTAGTTTCTTGCTTCAATGCTGGCCTGTCGGTTTTCTGGACTAGGATCCTGTAGAAACTTCTGTGAGCCTGAACTTTTAAAAATTCTAGCTTTATCACAAGATTTGGAAAACCAGGGTTTGCTATTGGATTGTTTGGGGTTCTTGATGGTGTGTGGAATATAGGTTTCAATGCCCAATTGAATTGATTCAGTTAGTTGATTGCAAATTAGCAGAAGGATTACGAGAAGAAAAGCAGATGGAATTTCAGGGGTAAGTGGCGAAGAAGTCCCTTAGGGCCATCCCCAGTCGACTGAGTTGTAGTGCCATGCTGTGCGTGGTGGCATGTATTCTATTTACCTCGGGATGTGCAGGGTAAGATATAGTAACTAAGCCATGATCTGAGCGACCTAGGGAGCTGTGACAGATGTTTGATAGAGTTCTGGGGTTGGTAGTAAGAAAGAGATCTAGAGGATTTGAAACTATGATTTGGGACTCTAGGAAAGTATTGACTCAAGTGGAAAGCAGAATAAAAGCTAATATATATTTTTTCTGTTTAAATTAAATTACAGCGTTGATTGCCAAAGCTTCGCAAAATTAATTTTATGTTCCAAGGAACACAAGAGAACAGCCCTTTTTTGCTGTAGATTTTCATAGGTGAAATAACCATGCCGGGCAAGTTTTTCCGATCACAAGAATTTTATGAATTAAAATATCGTAGACAAAGACTTTTTTTTTCCTTTAATTTATTTTAAAAAATGTGATGCGCCTTGAACTGTAATATTTGTGATGTGAAAACATTAGATAATTAAATAAATTTGTATTTTTAGTGCAATTTATAACTATTACTTAATTATTGTGCATATTTAATTTACTAGTAAACCACAGTTAATTTGTAAATGGGTTTTGCCCGTAAATAAATAAATAATTATTCCTCTTTTTTTTGCAAAAATAACATTTTATTTTGGGGTCAAAGATTTTTACTTCGTGTAAGCTAATCTTTTTCAGGAAAGTGTAAGAACTGTGCGAATTAGTTGCAAAATTTGTATCACAAAAAAACAAAAAAAAAGAACTAACTTAACCTCAAAGCATGATTAATCTGTCTCGTCCGTCAAAATGCCTCGATCAAATCGAAGACAATCGGATGCGTCTAGATGTAATGAACGAACGATAAAATTTCTCGCTCTCTTCCGATTTGAATCATTCCGGATAACACTCCTCCTCATTAACGTGTGACGTAAATTATGGATGGCTTCTTACCTATACCATACCGAAACCAAATTTTTCATGTTTTATATAGGCACCGGATTTTGAAATGCAAAATAGCAAACTATACCATATCAAAACTGAAACGTCAAATGGCGCTCGGTAACGAAAACGCCAATCTATAAATAAATCCTGGTTTTTCTAATTTCGTTCTTCTTATTTATAGTGTTTTTTTCTTTTTCTAGATATATTTTAATTAATATCTACTATCTACATGCAGTTTGTAATCCGATTAAAAGTGAAAAAAAAATTAATTAAATCAAGCTTACCTCGTGTCCAAATTGATCCAAATTTGCTGTAGGTTGGAATTCGAGTAATTGCTCTAATATACCAATATTTGTTTCATTTAAAATTTCAAAGTTTGTAAATATCGATTCATCAATATTAAGCTTATCTAGCTGTTCATCGATATTGAAGTTAGCTATAATTTCATCCAATTTAAACTTATCATTAAGATTAAACGTCTTAAAAGCACTCTGGTTTTGATGACACATATTTAACAATACCAGTCGGCTTTACTTTAAGGTCAGCTGTAAATCGTAACCATCAATAAATTCCAAACTCTAAACTCTTTAGGATCAGGATTTTGAATTGGTTCGCATATACCTTTTTCCGTAAAAACACCCAGTACCATGAACACTATGGTGATGACAGATATAACAAATCCAAATAGAAACATAATCATAACAGCACTAAAAAAATATTATATAGATACAGGTATTAACTAATGCCTATACTCTGTTCACTATAAATTGAGAAAAACACCTGAACAAAAAATGTATTTCATTGTCAGTCTGGAATCCATGACTACAGTATCGACATTTCATTGGGGTTTTCAGCAGTCACGTTGACAAAGTGACTGATCCGTAGCAGTACTTTGCAAAATCTATTTTTTTTTCGTATAAAATGCAAAAAAAAACATCAAAAAAGATATAATACATTAAATCAGTTGGTCAATTATATTTTAGTACAAATTTTTCAGCAAACATTTAGGGTTAGTAATTTAACTTTAAACTAATAAATTCTTTAATATTTTTTTTTTAAGTTTTTTTTTTTTAAATTGTGTCACATTGTCTCAAACTCTGGCTTCTGTTACTTTTTGTTATATTTATTTAATTTTCATTAAATATTTCCCAACAGCCGCCGATGAGTTGATAAGCAGAGGTAATGCCATAATTTTTTTCCCTACTGGGTTGGTAAAAATATCGCAACTCCTAAATATCTTTAAAATTGCTAAAGCTACATTAACCAAATTTGATTTTTAAGGAGTTTTAAACATTTTAAATTGAATACTGATCTCATCACTGTTGACTGACTTTCCAGCTTGTGCTTCACGTATTTTTTTTTTATTTTTAAATGGAATGGAAAGCACGTTAGGGTCTAAATATCTAAAAACGGCTAAACCTGTGTTTACAAAATTTGAGTATGTGGGGGTGTTTAGGCATGTCCAATTGATCAGTGATATTGTTGCGGTGTTTGTTATATCTGGGTAAATGGATTAAATTTTAAAAATTTGAAATGTTAAGTTTGCACGCTATGTAAAATACCAAAAATATTACGTGTGAGGGAAAAATGAAAAATCTGGCAACAATGGCAATATCACTGTTAAGTTCTACTTGCCCAGAACCCTTCAAATACCAAAATGTTTAAACGCAGCTTAAGCGGTTTTAGAGATATTTGAGGGCATCTGAACTTTTACTTAAAATGTTGTGTTGCAATATCTTATCAGGTAGTAAAATTTTTAAAAAATTGTAGACTTATTAATATTTGTCAATGAAAACAAATGAAGTATTCTATTAAAAAATGATAAATGTGGCTTTAGCAGATTTAAAGAGATTTAAAAATTGCCCAACGAGTCTAGCTCGATGAAAAGGATGCGGACAAAAAAATGTATTGGTTTAAATATGTTGCCAGTTTTTCGGCCTAATATTACTTATTTATTTTGCACTATTTTATTTCAATATTTAATATTAAGTTTGTGTTTAAATTTTGTTATTCTTGATATTTTGGATTTCTTAAAATAATTTTATTTTATCGCATATTTAACTATTGTTAAAATGTATATCGCTACAAAATATCCCTACACTCTTAATAGTTTGGCAACAATGCTTTTCTGCGAAAAGAAAACCTTTCACAGATTGGTGGCCGAAGTGACGAGGCTTCAAAGCATGTTCTGTCTACACTCGGTGGGCGAACAGTATCTAACTCTTTGGTGGTCAGTGTATCTCCGATACTTTTTTACTTACCATAAAAGAAACTGGCTGCCTGCACCTTTATTACAACAGTTGTCGTTATACCCATCTGGTCTCTTACCACAAATACCACAAATTAGACCCAATGCAATGCAAATTGTTACTAGTAATAATACACAACTGATTGCAAGACCAACATAGTATGGGTATTTTCCATATTGTCGAATGTAGTCTTGGGCCTTATTGACAGCTGGTGTGGCACTGTCATCTATTTGTGTCTTTACTTCTTTAACAGCGTCAGTAATGGTTTTTAAGTTAGTTTTTATTGTTGTTTCTAAAATTTTTTAAAAGTTAAAATTAATAAAACTGTCAGACCACTTTAAATTGCAATTAAAGGTACAAACATAATTAATAGAAATAAATATTTCTGGTAAAGGGTATACCCAAATATAAGTTTTTTTTTAATTGACTGGAAAATTGAATTTTCCACTCAATTTTTTAAGCGGAAAATGATATTTACAAAGCCCACACCCTGTATGTTAAGACCCTAGATAATTGTATGTAATTAAGAATATCCGGTTATTCCTTTAAGAAGAAAAACGGCATATTTTCTGACTTTCCCCGTATTTTGTTAGGAAATTCAAAATGGCCAATCAATGTATTTTAGCTCGGTGAATTTAAAAATCGTAATTAAAAAAATAAACATACATGAAAAACAATAGGCTAACGCCGTAAATGTTGCATTTTATGGAACTCACATTTTTAAATTCTATGGTCAATGCGGAGTATTTTTTTTTAATAAGGGTACTATATGTCTATATTCAACTGTTATTTAGTTATTGATGGTTAAACCGTCACATTTTCGGCTCAATTATATTATTTTATTAAACAATTATATCAATATAAAATGCAGGTATCGCAGATGGTACCTGATACTTCAGTAATTGGAGTTTTTACCTATTATTTAGTAGATTTTATTTTAGTTTTTCATACAAAAAATAATTAATTATGAAAAACTAATATAGAAGCTACTAATAGGTAAACATGTTAGTGACTTTGAAGTATCCTGTGATAACCTGCATTAAATTTATTTAAGATATTGATATATATATATATATATATATATATATATATATATATATATATATATATATATATATATATATATATATATATATATATATATATATATATATATATATATATATATATATATATATATACACTACTCAAAACAATTATCGCATATGCTCGATTTCTTTCATAAGCTTTAATACAAAAATGCTTTGATTTAAATGGCCATAACTCTTTTAATGATCGAGGGTCATCCCTCCCAGGTCCGACGACCGCCCCCCTAGGTGGTGCACTGCAGCCTGAAGGCTTATTGTACCTTGACCCCTACTCCTTCCCATTCACACACCATTCATTCCATAACTTGGATGGTTGTTGCTCGGTCCGCATCCCCGAGCAGAACACCGTGTGCCGTTGCCCAAAACACCGCTGGTGCCGGTCACCCATCCAAATTATGGGCGCCGCGCATTCCACTGCTTAACTCCGGAGATCGACGCTTGCCGATACAACCGAAGCCGCCACAAGCGCGCCTTTACCTATTTCTGATATTTTATAATCACAAATTTGACTACTCCCTTTCAACAGCACATCATACAAGGCGATTAATATATATATATATATATATATATATATATATATATATATATATATATATATATATATATATATATATATATATATATATATATATATATATATATATATATATATATATATATATATATATATATATATATATATATGTTACTTTTTAAGCGTCAATAACTTAAAAATGATCATAGACTTCAAAAATCAAATAATAAATAGGATGATCCATTTAAAAAACGCAATATTTGGCGTAAGTCTTTTGTTTTTCATGAATTTTTTTCTAGATACGATTTTCAAATTCTTCCAGTTAAAATACTTGGATTGGCTATCTTAAGTTCCTAAAGCAATACGGGAAAAGTAAAAAATATGCAATTTTTCCTCCTAAATGGAATACCCCATACATAGTAAACTAGAAATACTGCCCACCCTACCGGGACACTCAGTATACTATTACATAAACTTGGGTCTCGGACAACACCCTACTGTGTTTCAGGCTGAAATTGTAGCCATAGAACAATGTGCTAGGGAAATTATCAGAAGGAAATATGTGGATAAAATCATAGTAATTTACTCCGGACAGCCAGACAGTCATCAGGGCGATCAGGTCATGCAAAATCAGCTCTAAGCTGGTGCGGGACTGTGTAGATTCCCTGGAAGAGGTGAGGAAGCTTATAAATTGGCAAAGGAGGGGCTGGCAGGACGATGGTAGGTCCCGAGCCCTACTGCGGTATTCCGTCATGCCAAGTAAGGTCATCTATTAGATCATGGATTATTAGGGAATCCCAAGACTGGTGGAGAAGAACACCAGGACAGCGTCAAGCGAAAGTATTCATCAAGGCTTACTCGCCGGAATTTACGAAAGACCTTCTGAATATTACAACCGGAAGGCAATAAGAATAATAGTGGGTCAATTAACAGGTCATTGCAGACTGAATAAACACCTGGCCTGGTAGAAGGAAACCTATGCAGGTTCTGCCAGGAGGAGGATGAAACCGCAGAACATGTATGGTGCTTCTGTGAAGCCCTTTGTCGTCTGCGGTTTGCAAAGCTGGATGAAGAAAAACCTTAAGCGGCAAATTTACCAAGGAGCCGGTTTCAAACTTGTGGAGTCTGATTAAAAAGACCGGCTTGGACAGCGTGCTCTAACCTATGGACGGAGGACACACAATAAACTTGAGCAGGTTGCCGTGATAGAGGATATACAATCCACCTTCTAATCTAGTCTAATCTAATCAAATATCATTACAAACCTGTGTTGTTAATTTGCTTTTTTGCGGCATCTAAACCATCAGCCAAATGCTTTTTTATCTCTTTTTCAACATTTTTTAATTGGTCTTGTCCAGTTTTTGCCGCTTGCTGAATGTTATAAATATTAAGATTTCTCAAACTATCTATGTCACCAGTAACATCAGGGAGCTGAAAGTAATACGTTAAAAATTATTTGGAAATAATAAGATCTAACTAGTGTCAGCGAAAATAAATGAAAATAAAAATACAAAACACTATTTGCTTCAAGGCATGCATTTTTATTTATTTTTTAAATTTTATTACTTACTCTTGGAAAGTATCGATCAAGGTACTGCATGAAATAAATAAGAATGATTTTAAATAGATATGTTGCATAAAAATCAGTATTCAATATTCGCCGTGGCAGTTATGCTACCTTATTTCAAAACGATTTTAATATCATTTTTGAAAAAGGTATACAGTGATCGCCATTATTAAGTCATATAGAAACATTTTTTATTCTTAACTTCTCAATTTTGTTTCTTTTTTTTTTTAATAAAAATCTCTGCATGCACTGAAACACACAAAACACTGATCAAAATTTAAATAAATCATAGCGTAAACGACTCAGGTGCAAATTAACGAATCTGACATAAGAGAACATTACCTTTATTTTTGAACTTAAAGAAAAATATTATTTGTAGAACCTGTTTAGAATTAAAGGTTGTGTCATATTTTAAAAGCAGAACCTTCTGTTAAAAAATTGGAAAACGAACATACTTTTTCAACTTACCCCGTATAGAGATTATATTGAACTAAATTAACTGTCGTAAATAATCTTTATGGCCCTTAAATTTCGAAAAAAATTAAAACTCTGTTATTCCTAAACCAGGTAAGTACATTTTGATCACTGCAAAAAGCAAAACGTAAATTATTGCTTTTTTTTGCTTAATAAGGTTATAAATTAAAAGGTCATTTAGAATAATGTTTCACATCATTTTCGCCTACAGAACTTATTCGCTTTACAGATTTTTGAATTTATTTTTATGTTTTCGCTTTGTGTTTAGATTGATCTTAAAATAATTTTTTAAACATCTATTAACTTGTTTCTTATTACCATAATCCCAATAAAGGTATATTTTTTAAACGTTGTAATGGAAAATTATATAAATAAATAAACAATTTATATATGTATAATAAGAATGAAAACGTTTTTATACGGCAAAAATGATTTAGAACATCAATCTAAAAGGGCTTAAAAATTCTAGCCTAACTGAAGGAAAAAAAAAGCAAAAATTAACGTTTTTTTTTTTTTTTGAAGTGATCTAATTGTACCCAAATCAGAGCCCTACGCAGGGGGGTCAATTGCCTCTCCCCAGAAGAGGTGTGAATAGGCTTTTTGGTGGAAGTGGGGTGTAATTCCCTTTTTTTTTTTTTTGGCGTTTTGCCCCCCCAGCCCCTAGAGAGAAATGTATGTTAAAATGTTAGGAACTTGTTTTTCTTTTTCTGATGTTTTATAGTTTTTAAAAGGTGAGAACCTTTTTTTTCTCTTCAATATTTGTATTGGCGAATTCGCGAATTATTCATGTAGGTCTGCTTCCGTAATATAATATGTGAAATGTACTTTTTAGGGTAGAGATTTTTTTGCTCTTTAATTTAACTTTTTCAAATGCAATTTTGCGTACGGGCCTAACCTAAATGCTTTAAAAATAACAAAGTTTTGACATTTATTTTTTTATTTATTTTTTTATTTTAAGGGAAATGAGGAATATTTACGACAATTAATTTAGTTTAATCTAATGTCTATATGGGGTAAGTGGGAAGGGTAAGTTTTTTCCAACTTTTTAATAGGAGGTTCTGTTTCGAAAATACGACATAACTTTTAATTTTAACCATATTTTTCAATAATATTTTTCTCTACGTTCAATGGCATGGTTAATAATCTGCTCCTACCTCGTTTATGCTATAATTTATTTAAATTTTGATCAGTGTTTTATAAGTTTCGGTGTATGCAGAAATTTTAATAATATTTTTTTTAAGTTTTCCATATGGTTCAAAATTTATGGCGGTCACTGTAGAGGGTGCCCCACCGATAACTGCTGCGATCGATTTCTTAAAAAGTAGGCTTTAAAGTACGGCTTAGTTTGGCCTCTAGTTGGCCCTGACGGCAAAATTCGGCGGCATACACCGTTTCATCCCGTACTTAAACGCATTGTTAGAATAGATAAATAATATTAAATGGTTAATATTTCATAGGGTTTGCAATGTCTAATAGGTAATGTAAATAAAATTAAATTAAATGAGTATTTACGTCTTTAGCTGTAAGCCCCAGTTTGTGAGTTGTTGCAGAAAAAAATACAAAATTAAAGAATAAAAAAATAATTTTTTTTTACAATAAAAATGCATAAATAACTTTAAAACTTTTTGTTGTATTGATTAAAGATTGTGATTATTTAAAATCAAAATCGTGATCATTAATTCTTTTACAAAATTTGCTGAATATGAAAAAAAACGGCTCAATGGATTACATTAAAACTTTGTGGGGTTTTGTAGGCATATTGACCTGTTAAAGCCACACTTAACATTCCTGGTGTTTTTGATATTTTTAATTTAGCGCCTGATTATCCCAAAAGCCACAAAACCCCTTTTTTCTTGACTTTTCAAATGAACGTTTTTTTTTTTTCAAAAACCATAGCCGATTTTGTAGAGTTTTTATTCAAGATTTTAAAACACTTCCTTAATTTTCTTGTGCAATCAGCGGTTGCTGAGATATTGTTGGTTGAAGACAAAAAATCCTTTTTCCTTCAAAGTTCAATATCTTAGCGAACAGTGGTAGTATTGAACTTTAAAAAAAAGAAAAGTAAAGCTGATTAAACATACCATCCGATCCGATTTAGTGTTTAAGTTAGAAAATTTTATTCCAAGTTTTTAGACCAAAAAAGGAACCGAAAAATTTCAAAAAATTAATTCTTTTTAGTATTCATTGGGTACACGCAGCTTGATTTTTTTGTAGGATCTTAAAACTATAAACTAAGCTTTTAAATCCTTTTTTATTTCAATATTATAATTTGGTGTACACTGGTGTATATATTTTTTTAAAATCTTAATAATCTTTCAACGTTAATAAAATATAAAGGGTGTTTTATTTTTAAAAATTGCTACAGTACTACCAAACTTAATAATACGATTGGGGATGGATTTTTGTAATCTTAGAAGACAAGACGTACAGAATGCCACTTGTTTGCCAATAGCTTTATGTCCAATGAAATTTGACTTTTTAACGAAATATGTTACAAATTATTTAGTTTAAGCGGGGTCAAATTACCTGAAAATAAAAAATGAAAAATAATATAATAGATTTATTTAGGTGCCAAAATAAATAGGTTAAATAAATATTATGAAATTGAGATAAATCATTTAGATTCTTCTTAGTTTTCAGGCAAAAAAAATTAAAATGTATCAATATCTTACCTTATTAAAATCTATATTCGTTGACAACGTACTAATATTACTTTTTATTGCATTGCAGTCCTCAAAGTGACATTCTGTTAGTGTTTTTAAAAGATCCCTTTCACTTTTCGCAGAGCTAAAACAAATTTTTTATTGGCATGTATTACGTATATGTTACAGGGTGGGCCAAATTCGACGCTTTTTAATAGGAAACTCATGTTTCTGTATGTTTTACAAAATAACTGACCTCCATTTGCGAGGCTCAAATTTTAAGCTAAATTTACTAGTGAAAACCGCAATTCCGCTAGTTTACTCCCTACAGTGTGTTTCTTAATTTCTTCCGGTTTGTTTTTCTTTTTATACCTTTTTATTTTTAAATTCTGAAAAAGATTTCTACAGCAACTTTTATGCAGATTGCAGATTATAATTTTAGTTTTATTCTTAGGGTGGCACATTTTTAACTTTTTTATTTATTTTTGAAAGTTTTAAATGAAACAACTTGTATATTTTTTCACAAATAAAATTACCGTTTCAAAAATGTGTTATACTTTATATTTCTTCTCAGCCGTTTCGGAGATATTGCATATTTTGTCATTTATGACTGATATTGGTTAGATAGTAGGCCATATAAAAAGTAATTATATTTTACTTTGAACAATCTTGTTAAAACTTTTGTTTTTTATTGACTGCAATGACGGAAAACCATTTTTATTAATAATTTATTAACGCAAATAGGGGTAAAAAATAATCCTATTTTTTTGTATTTTAAATTATTTTTGTTAATATTTTGCACTGGGAACTTTTTAATCAGGTATTATTAAACCTTAATATTTAATGTAACAAACAACCATTATTTTTATATTTTAGTAAAATTAAAGATAACCATGAAAAAACAAATGTCAGCTTTTAGCTGAAAGGGTTAAATTTAGCTTGTCTTTGTTTTTAACACTGATCTCGATGGGATTGCCACTGTTATTACCTGCGCGAACCAAAATCTCTTACATTTCATGGGCGAAAAAACCGGTTTGTGCGCAAGCAAAATCTAGGGTAAACGCACCTGGTGCCAAACCGCATTATTTTGAAAGAATTTGGCGCCGACGGCGCGGCGTCCTGGTTTTCTGTTCGAAGTACGGTAGCTAATGAGCGTCACGGTCAGACCGCGGACGAAGGGTACGTGATGCCGGAGTTTGTATTTTGCGCATGTTCGTACACCCTCGATTTGTTTTATTGCGCGCGAGGTCGTAAAAATCCGGAAAATGCTTCTTGCCACTGCAAATCTAAATGTAGGTTATTTATGGTTTTTCGCTTTTTGGCCATTTTTTACTCTACCTGTATACAAAAAATTTTGGCTGTTTTTTACATAAAATATTATGCATTAAGAAAACTCCGATCAAAATATTTTTAGGGCAAAATATTAACAAAATCATTTAAAATGCCTATAAACGGTGCTCCATTTAAAAATTTCCAAAAATAAATAAAAAGAAATCAAAAATGCACAACCCTAGAAAAAAACTAAAAATTATATCAGCAATTTGCATAAAAGTTGCTGTAGAAATGTTTTTACAGAATTAAAAAATATTTTTAAAATAAAAAAAGTTATATAGGATTAAAGAAAACGCAACAAGTTAGGAAACACGCTGTAGCGAGTAAAAGACGCAAAATAGCGAATTGTGGGTTTCACTAGTAAATTTGGCTTGAAATTTGAGTTTCGCAAATGGGGGTCAGTTTTTTTGTAAAACGTACAGTTTCCTATCAAAGCGTCAAATTTGGCCCACCCTGTACAGTGGGGGCCAAATTAAACTTGCCCACTTTTAAAATAATATTTTTTTCTGTTGCGCCTATTTTTTCATTTTTAGGGGCTAATAGGTAGAGATGTTTTCTTTATGTTTGCCAATTTTGGTCAAATGGATTTAAACAGGACTGGACTTACGGGACTTTTTCCAAAATGATGCATTAAACTTCGTTGCAAAAAAAAATAACTACAATTAGGCTATTACGTTTATTTTTAATTAATTTACTGTTTTAAGTTTGGTGAGACTATAACTCAGTAACCATGATAACCTCACATTTTTGATTGAAAAAAACTAAAAAAGTTATTTTTTAAAATGGAGATATGCTTTTGGGGAGCATTATTTATCAAAAATAATTATAATTTCTAAATCCTCTAATTGTTGGCAGATTTGCTTTTACTGAATCATTTCCCATAGTTTTTCTACAAAGAAAAACGTATTAGCTTAATTGTAGCTGAATTAGATTCCTTTTGCAACGAGGATAAATACAGTATTTTGGAAAAAGTCCTGTAAGTCCAGGCCTGTCTAAATCTATTTAACCAAAATTGACAAACCTAGAGAAAATATATCTACCTATTAGCCCTCCGAATATAAAAAAGAAAAGCGCAACATTTAAAATGATAATATTAGTAAAAAGTGTGCAAGATTAATTTGGTCCACCCTATACCGTGTGGACCGTCGCCGAGCGAAATATAGGAAATCCCATGTAAACTTTAAGGGGTTAATTATTGGCTCCCTTGTACATTTTGCAGAAAAAGGTAAGATAACTTTAAGAGACCATTCTGACAAACCCTCGTACCAAGTTGCAAAAATTTTAATAAGCGAATTTTAAATTATTTAATTGTTAAATAATATGATTGCAAAATTACCAAATTTTCGGTTCAGGTGAAACCAAACAGACAGCAGCAACCAAACCAGGGTTGGCTAAATAAAAAGCCACCTAAAAGCCACTGACCTTTTTGTGGGAAAAAACCACTATAATTTTAAACGAAAAGCCACCAAACAAAAATCCATATAAAAGTCCAGTAAACAAAGTTTTTTTTAACGGAAATACATAATTTATTAAAAACATAAAAATAAAACAGTACTTATTCTAGAATACTGAAATAACATAGATAATGATAATACCCAATAATTTTACAAATTTGGGAACTCTCTCTGGATGAAGCCTGTTTTTTAAGTCATTCCAGACAAATCTATAAGTATTAAATATTGTCTTTAAAAAAGCAAAATGTTGCTGGACAACTATGGAGATGTAAAAACAAATCTGTCATTCTTAAATAAATAATTATCTTTTTTATTTAATAATTAAATTTAGATTTGACAGTTTGCCACCACTTACTATATGCTGGAATACTGTTTTATACAGAAGTTTCAAACAATGATTTTAGAATACAGTTCAGTGGCTTTTATTCGTAACGGCAGGTAATTTTGTGGACGGTTAAAAATTCAAGAAAAACACAAAATCCTTTAATAACACAAAAAATCACCAAAAATAACAAAAAGCTAAAAATCCAGCCACCACTGCCTGTTTAGTTTTACTTGAACCGAAAATTTGATAATTTTGCAATTACGTTTAAGAGGAAAATTCAATATTTGCTTATTAATTTCTTTTTTTAAAACTTGGCACGAGGGCTTGTCACATTCATGTTTTCGAAAAGCTATCTTACAGCTTTTCTGTAAAATGTAAAGGGAGCCAATAATTAACCCCCTTAAAATTTACATGGAATTTCCTATATTCCCGCTCGGCGACGCACCACCTGGTATAAGATGCTAAATAACAAGCGCAGCAGGTAGATTTTTTTCTTTGATCCGGCACATTTGAATAACTAATAATTAATTCATTATGTAACAAGCAATGATTTACTTTTTTCTCAAACATAATATATAAAATATAAAAATCTTTAGAGACGGCCTTGATCAAGTTAAAGTATCACTTTATTGTAGTACTTTTTATATATAATATAATGTTTCCCGCATAGTTCAATAAACTGATAAAAAAAATATGCATTATCTTGATAGGGATAAAGTAAGTTACGAATAAACTCAAAAACAAAAACGTTTATGCAAATATAATTTATATGCATATCACATCAGCTAATTTTAAAGGTAGATCGGCCAGTAATGCTATGTAACAAATTAAGCACTATTAGTCACGTTAGACTGTCTGATTCTGTAGAGCGACCGGTGCCTACAAGATCACTTTCCGCTACCATTTTTTTATCGATACTCGGGACGAATTTCAGGTTGTTAGACCAACGAAGTCATTTTTAGGCGCATACGATGGATTTTTGCGACTTCCGGTTTGAACGGAATGACTGAAACTTGATTTTTAAATGGGACACTCTGTATATTTTTTATTTTTGATTCATCAGATCATTTTTAGTTGGATTGCCAAACATTTCCAAAACAAATTTTGTCAAATTATTTCTTTAAATTAAAATTTTATTTACATCTAGAGTGCCGATCATTCCCAAATTACTGCTCAACCCTGGGTAGATGCCGAAGACTTTGCGGAAAAGAATTGGGGACTCAGTCCGAAGATGAACCTATGGTTATACAAAATGGTCGTCAGACCAATGATAACCTACGGGTCAATTGCCTGGGGTGCAAAGACGCTACAAAAGACGGCAATAAGGCAATTACAAAGTATACAGAGACTCGCTTGTCTATGTATTACGGGGGCCATGAAATCGACCCCTACTGCAGCACTGGAAGCGCTGCTTAATCTACCGCCACTTCACATCTACATACAGGGTGAAGTGAAAGCGGTACAATACCGTCTCAAACAAGGCCAGAGTCCTATCATAAGACAGGAAAGGGCCATACAATGGAGATTCAAGGAGGACCAAGAAGTCAACTCAGTGTGTGAGATGCCTTCAGACAAAATGGTACCAAGCTACTGGCTAAACAAAGGTTTTCAAACTTTAATACCAGACAGAAAGGACTGGGTGGCAGGGCCTCCCATTAAAGCCGACCTAATCTGGTATACAGACGGCTCCAAAACAGACCAAGGAGTTGGAGCAGGTATATATGGGGACAAACCAAGGACGAAAATAAACTTGGGTCTCGGACAACACCCTACTGTGTTCCAGGCCGAAATTGTAGCCATAGAACAATGTGCTAGGGAAATCATCAGAAGGAGCTATGAGGATAAAACCATAGTAATCTATTCGGACAGCCAGGCAGCCATCAGGGCACTCAGTTCATGCAAAATCAGCTCCAAGCTGGTGCGGGACTGCGTAATTGCCCTGGAAGAGGTGGGTGCGTCCAACAAGCTAACCATTGCCTGGGTACCAGGACACGAAGGCCACGAAGGCAATGAAGAAGCTGATAAATTGGCAAAGGAGGGGCTGGCAGGACAATGGTAGGTCCTGAGCCCTACTGTGGTATTCCATCATGCCAGGTAAGGTCATCCATTAGATCATGGATTATGAGGGAATCACAAGACTGGTGGAGGAGAACACCAGGACAGCGTCAGGCGAAAGTGTTCATCAAGGCTTACTCGCCAGAATTTACAAAAGACCTTCTGAATTATAACCGGAAGGCAGTAAGAATAATAGTGGGTCAACTGACAGGTCATTGCAGACTGAATAAACACCTGGAAATTATGGGCCTGGCAGAAGAAAACCTATGTAGGTTCTGCCAGGAGGAGGAAGAAACCGCAGAACACGTATGGTGCTACTGCGAAGCCCTTTGTCGTCTGCGGTTTGCAAGGCTGGGTGAAGAAAACCTAAAGCGGCAAGATATACCAAGGGGCCAGTTTCAAGCTTGTGGAGTCTGATTAAACAGACCGGCTTGGATAGCGTGCTTCTAACCTATGGACGGAGGACACACAATAAACCTGAGCAGGTTGCAGTGTTAGAGGATATGCAATCCACCTCCTAATCTAATCTAATCTAATCACCACATGTGAAAATAGTAAATAGCACACTGTTTTCATGCATAGAAAATGCCTTATATCACACTAGTTTGTAGCAAGTACTCTTACAACACTAGTGTTGCAAAGTATAATTTAAAGCTGTCATCGCTGTCATTGTTATTTAAAATAAATTTGGAGTTATCAGGCTGTTAATGGGATTTGACATTAAAAGCTCATGCAATATTTTTTAATGAGGACCTTTTTCAATTCTTAAATGATAAAAAGCGACTAGGTAGGTGATTTTTGATATAAAAATATTGTTTAATAGTATAATATATCGCAGTAAGGAAAAGTATATATATCAACCTAGTGATGCAAAGTTTTCAATTGTTTTCTGATTTTTTCAGTAAAGAAAACTTTTATTGTTTTTTGGTGAATAATTTGTGGTCGTAGGACAAATAGTGTACATTACTTGTGTGAAAATCATTTCTTACACTCGTATTTGTTCACTCGGCTGACGCCTCGTGCAACAATATTCCCACTCGTGTGAAATAAGTCATTTTCCACCCTTGAGTGTTGCAAAGTACTTTTACAACACTCGTGTGATATATATTATGATGTCATTCTAAAAACTGCTATTGGTTTTGCAAGTGACATATTTATCGTAGTGACAGTAAAAAAACTTTTTACTCACTTACATTAAACAGTAGAACCCAAATTAGCGAAAATCATGTAATTAACGTTAAGTTACAACACAGTATAAGCTTTCTTCTAATATTAAAAGAGTAATAATAAAATTTCCGAAAAATAAAAACATAAACATAAATAGACATAAACACAAAAACAACTTTCACTGACTGCTCGCTCAGTGGCACAGTGTTGTCAGGTAAGTAGATCAAATTAAAAATCTCCCTCCTACCTTTGAGCACGCACTTTATAGAGGCAGCCTTGCCGCTTGACTGTTCGACCTAAAGCGCCAAAGAAAAACTCCTATAGATCAAATTTCTTTCTCTCTGTCTTCGTGTACTCAAACAACTAGTTAAATCTTTTTTTTTTAATCCCTTAATTAAACCTGAGGCTAATACACACTTTATGAATCCACTTTCTTTTATCCATTCATAAATAGAATCAGACCCTTTCCGACGTTGCCAAATGCTTTCCATATTTTGCATGGTATAACTGACGTTTAGTAGTCGTTTTTTTCTTACTTTTAGGACTTTAGGTTATGCATTTACAATTTTCATATTTTTATATTTTTTCTCAAAAATATGAGAAAAAATGTAATTTTTACTTAATTTTACATGTGATGTTCAGTTTCATTAACCTCGTTTTACCAATTTTACCCCACCCAGCACCCCTTTTCACTCCCCGGTCCCGTAAGTTTGTTTACTGATATTTTTTAAAAACGGAATATTTTGGATATGCGCCACTTACGTTTTATTTAGAAGAGTGTCTAAAATATGTAAGTATCAATAATTTTTAAAAACCCTTAAAATAGCAGAAAACCGTATTAAACTATTACCGTTATTACCTAACCAAACCATACAATTTTATTAAGTGAGGGCCTTTTTAAATTCCAAAATGATAAAAGTTATATAATGCTTCTAGGTAGGTGATTTTCGATGTAAAAATATTGTCAAAACAGTATAATATAGCAGTGAGGAAAAGTACATATCACACTAGTGTTACAAAGTAAAAATCACCCTAGTGTTGCAAAGTTCTCAATTGTTTTTTATTTTTTCTGTAAAGACAAACTTTAATTTTTTTTGGTGAATAATTTGTGGTCGTAGGAAAAATAGTGTACAGTACTCGTGTGAAAATGACTTTCTTACACTCGTGGGTTTGTCGCACTCGGCTAACGCCTCGTGCTACAATATTCCCACTCGTGTGAAATTAGTCACCACTCCAGCTCCCGCATTCTGTAACGATAGAAAGAAGAAATAGGCAGGAAAGAAATCTCCTTCTATTTCTTGTCTTTACTCTGTATTGTTCTTTCTCTAAATAGTTCGTAAATCTTTGGCAGGAAAAATAATAGACTACTGGACCTGAAAATGTTGGGTTCTTGTGAAAAAAATTCACCCTTATAGAAAATGCACTTGTTATTTCTTAAAAATATATTTGTTTTCTTTTACTTATGTTTCATTTATTTGGCATATTTAATTAGATTTCCTAAAATGACTGCTACTTTCAAATTTTAAATAGCACCACCGGTATATTGTATTATTTCTATAGAATATGACATGCTGAATGCAATGACACCTCATGTCATATTTAATATTGGTTTTCTTTTACTTATGTTTCATTTACTTGGCACATTTACTCAGATTTTAATCAGTCCAAGTCCAATAAATTTCCGGATTTTAATGGTTTATCTTTTGCTTAATTAAAATGTATCTAGCATTTTTTATTTTGTATAAAAATTGTAGAGAAGAAAAACAGCGACAATATTTGCGTATAAAAAGGGAAGAGTTAGCGGGATAATATATAATATAATATAATATAATATAATATAATATTATTAATCCCTTTGAATTAGCAAAAGATAAAATTAAGTGGTGTTTTGGATTGCATGAATTTGATAAAAAAATTAATTAAGTGAGCTCAAACCTCGTCTAAATGTTAAAGTTTAAACAAAAATACAATATAACAACAAGACACAAACATATATATTATTTCCACAAAACGCTAAATAAAGAATGTGTTTATTAATGCGATCACAAATTGCAATGTCGTCAATCCAGCAGAGAGAGATCATTTTATACAAAAACGCCATACAATAGAACAGGATAAATGACAAGAAAGATCCAAATCGCCTTTCTATTTCCAGGCATTTGTGTTGTCCATTCGTGAGTGCGGAACGAGCCGAAAGACTTTACGGAGTTCGAAATAGACAGGAAATAGAAAAATAGAGAAGACGTTTCTTTCTTTAGGTTACAATTCTTTAACCATTACATTACTTTTGTTGCTGTAAAAGTTTTTAATAAATATCCACCAGTGGCGTTCAAAAAGATTTGTATTAAATTTATTTCAAGAAAAATATGCCACTGCTTTTTCTTCGAATCAATATTATTTTTTAAATACTCATTTAATTTAATATTTTTTCGTTGAATGAAATAAAAACAATTTTGATGTACGGCTAAATCTGATATGGTGTTTTGTATGTAAAATTCGTATTTGCCTAATTTGTATTAAATCTTACATTACTACAAATTAAATTTAAGGAAAAAATGTTTTAGTAGTACTTTAATAAAAATTAGACAAAAGCAAATTTTACACACTAAACACCATATCAGATTTTAGTGATTTTGCCATGTATTAACATGGCTGTTCTTTCTTTAAAGAAAAACCGTTCGTCGTACGAAAAAATTCAAAGGATCAGATAAACTTTATGGCCTACGAGTATTTCAAAAACAATATTATTTTAAAGAAAATGCAGTGGCGTACCTTTTTTTTAAATTCAATACAAATCTTGTTTGAACGCCATTGGTAGATTTTTTAAAACTTTCATAGCAAAAATGTAATGTGATGGTAAAAAAGTTTCCCAAATTTTGTGAAAATATCTGGAGTGGTAGGAAAGTTATAATAAAAAGCATTTTTTCTTATAACTTTAACATCTTTCAAAAAACTGTGAAAGTATATAGAAACTATAATAATATAATCGATTTAACTCACCATCCATTGTTTTTGTAAATGCATCAGCAAACTCCTTGTAGTTGTCGACTAACAAATGGCTAATTTGATTATTAGTTGATTCCAAATAGGTTTTGGTGTCGGATATGCCTTTTTTCATGTTATCCGGAAAACTATCAACACCTTCCTGAAGCTGCTGGTTACTACCAAAAGCGCATACCACGCAGAATCTGTAATGTAACAATATTTGTAATAACCACAATAAGACATAACAATTTTGTTAAGTATATAAACTTGTCTACATGGTCAACCAGGTTAAGTGTTTGTCATTGGCAACTTCGTTATTACTCAAAATACGAAATAGTTTAAATTAGTAAACTATTAGCATTTTTAACGCTCCTTAACACAAAGATTTAAAAAATAATACTGCAAAATAACCTTTTTAAATGGAGCACCCTGTATATTTTGTGAGTATTAGAGATTTCAAAATTTAAAAAAGTCACATGTGATACATCCGATTTTAAATAGTTTTTACAAAATTTAGAACAGTTTGTTAATACGTGAAATCAGTGGCGTAGCTATGGTAGCAAATGTCAAGGAGCAAGTAAAAAAACATGAAGAGCAAAAAAGAAAAAACCTCATGTAATTAAAACAACTTTATTTTTATATTTTCATATACTGACCTCCCCAAAATATTTCGAATATTAGGGCCCCCTGAGCTTAAGAGCCCCGGGGCACTCCCCGCCTAATAGTAGCTACGCCTGCGTAAAATCAATCCAACTGAAGCGTCTAGCACTTAGGGATGGCAACGATATATCGATGATTTTTAAATATCGATAATATTCATAGATATTTAACTTCTCGATATAAAGATATATCCATATTGAATATTCTCGATATTTTTGTGGTAAATGAGACAAAATTAAAAAGCGATTTTTTTACTTAAATTTTTAAAAATGTCAAAAATTTTGTACAGTAAAGTTAAAAAAAAGTATCAAGGTAATTTTTACTAATATGCAGTATTCATTTACCCACTACCTCTTAAGAAAAAAAAACATGTTATATAAGATAATTTCTCGATATTTTTCCCCTCTCAAATATCGATATATTTCTCTTTGATATTAGCAAAAACGATATTTATCGATATCGAGACTTTTTAAAATTTGACACTACTGGCGCTACAACAATGAACAAGAGATCGACGGCAGTCTGCAGAAAAATGAAGTTCTGGGCCGACGACGTTTGTTGCTTCTGTACTAAACGTCAGCCTCTATTTACATGTTATTATTTGTCTCTTCGACACTGACAGAATTGTTTAAACATATTTTAAACTAAAATATTATTTTCCCTTTTCACTTTTTACCATTAATAAGTACACATATTGTGTTTTATACATTTTTAATGTGGAATTCAATAGAGTCATATCTTTTTAAATAATATAAAGTGTTGTATTAAAAAAACTTAATTAATAATGAAATTTTTGTTTCTGGGACATCTTGTATATTTACGAATACTGTCAATAAATTAAGTGTTTAAAAACAAACGTTTTTTGATTTTAAGATTGTTTTTGTATGTTGTACAGGAACAAAGGTATTTCGTATATAAATAAAGTTAAGACACCCTGTATATATTTTCCCCAAGGCATTCTAGTAAAACTATGCCTACTACCTATTATGTTAGTTATAAAGTAGTCACAAAAAACAGATAAGGCTTGGTTTACGTGGCAAAATTCCGGAAAAGCAAAAATTCTGTTATACTTACAGCAACGCAGTACCGAGTACAATCAACAAGGTGCCATGTATGATTTTCTTGCAAGTATCTTTTTTCTTATCGGCGGGCAGAGATCGGGCCCCGCAGTTTCCGCAGCATCGGCAGCAGCAGAAGCAAAGACCGCAAAGTGGGAAGAGCAGGACGCATAGCACCAAAAACAACACTACTGCTACAAGTTTGCGGTAATAGTACAAAGTGTCTGCTGGATCCAGGTATGTTGGCTTGGATGTTATTAGAGTTGTCAATATACAGAACACCTAAAAATACCAAAAGGTTTACTGTTAGGGGTAAAATAAGGTAAAAACTTTAAAACATGGCATGAAATGTCAATAAAATATACAAAACACTTGTAGAACAAAACTATTAGCAGGATTCCGTTAACCCATTAAACACGAAAACCTCGGAAAAATACTTTAAATAAATTAGTATGAGGCCTACTGGATTGTATTGTTGATAAGGTATATTTAATAAGTTTTACCACTAAAATTCGTTGCTTGTTGATAAGGTATATTTAATAGTTTTATCACTAAAATTCGTTGCTTTTGTTTTTAAATAAACAGCTAATTAAGTGTGCAAAGAACTGCGCAACCTTAGTCGAAAAGTTAATCGTATGCGGGATACAGGGTGTCAAAGTTTGTATTTTATTTTGATTATTTTTAAATATTTTATTTATTATTTAGACCTCTTGGATACTTTTTTTCACCCTTCGGGGTCATCCCACCCAGGTCCGGACGACCTTCCCCTAGGTGGTGCACTGCAGCCTGAAGGCTTATTGTACCTTGACCCCTACCTCCTTCTCATTCACACACCATTCATTCCATAACTTGGATGGTTGTTGCTCGGTCCGCATCCCCAAGCAGAAAACACCAGCGTGCCGCTGCCCGAAACACCGCTGTCGCCGGACACCCATCCAAATTATGGGCGCGCATTTTCACTGCTTAACTCCGGTGATCGACGCTCGCCGATACAACCGAAGCCGCCACAAGCGCGCCCTCTTGATACTACTAGGTGGCCTAGATAAAGCGTAAATGAATATATGCAATGGCAAAACTTTGGTATGGAATAAAATGTTTAATCTAAAATATCTCAAAAACGGTTCATCGCAGCGATATTTATCAAGTATATTTCTTTGTGCAAAAAATATGAGAAAATAAAAATTCTATACTAAAATTACAATATACCGAAAAAAAGTTATGACACTTTTGAACCTAAGCAAAGGACTGCAGGCGGCTCTCTTTACATTTTACGACAAAAATAAGTAAGTTCGATTTCCCACCTCTAAACAACCCTTCAAACAGGATTTTGTGGAAAATTTACTCCTAAAATTTTGGAGCATTTTAAGACATTTCTCCAAATATCACTAAACTAGTGCACCATACCAAAAAAGGACCAGAAGCTAGGTAATGAAAAATGCAATCTAAATATTTAAATTGAAAAAACAGTGCTGTCAGAGAAAGTGTTAGAGGGATAAGAGGATCAAACCCAAAACCCTGTAAAAAACAGTTACAGTTACAGTACTTATTTTCTGCATAATAGCCCAGAAACCAAAACAAATTAACACAAGCATCAATTTTAGGCGTTCCACCAATTATAACCGCGGTAATAATTGGTGACAACTTTGCCGTATAATACTTGAATTAATCGTCAACACAACGGAATGGTAAATACCGTGTTATTATTGGTAATTCGACCAAAATTGATGCTTGTAGATTAAAATCGAATCTCTCTTCATAGTTTAGCATTAATTGTATTCTTTTTAAGTTGCATTATAAATTAAAAATTACTTAAATATTATTATAAAGAAGAAATGTTAGCATGCCTCCCTCATCTAAACCACTTTGATTCCTAGATAGCCAAGTGAGTTGGCGCTTTCTGCCAGAACAGCTGAGCATGTGTTTCTGCATTATTGTTTGCTAAAATATGAACAGATAGGTCGTTATCGGGATTGTATGGATACGTTGTAAACCTTACTTCAGGTCTTAGTGGGCCATTGATTTCTAAAAGTTATTCTTAGTTTTATGGAAATCCATAAACTTTTAACTTGTGGTGCTCTGCTTTCTGATTAAGTGATTTTGAAGAGTCTCACGTCCAGCCAGAAGCTAACGGATCGTGAGTATCTTAAGTAAAATAAAGGATATTTATTGGATATAAGATATACAAAATTTGGGAGTTTGAAAATAAAAAGACATTTGAAGGCAGTAGGTAGGTAAACTATAAATGACATAAACATTTTTTAGATAAAATTACTACATCAACATACTCTAAGTATCGTTTATTACAAATAATATAGTACATCAAACCCCCTTGAATATGTCGAGGAATAGTTAAATATTCTTTCCCCTAAACTATACAAAAAAGGGATATCGGTATATTCAATCTTGTCGTAAAAGAAGTATATACATTTAGTGGAAATGTGCACCTTAAAGTGTCACTCATACTTCTTAAGTTCCATTCACTCAAATAAGGTAATATTTTATTTATTGCACACAGCATGTCAAAGTAACGTTGCAAATGTGCTATTTTTTTTTTTTTGAAACTCAATATTTAACTCTTTTTTTTCAAAATATATTTTTACTTGCCAATGCTTTTAACTTTTTGAATGGTAAAAATAATGAAGAATTATTGCACAGCGAAATAGGACAGGCACTAGTAATACCGGCCTTATTTTGACATCTAACCTTGCGCAGATGCAGTGACATGGACTCCCCTTAATAAGAATAATGCTCGAAGTGCACAGGCTGCCTAGCTACTCGGGAATTAATGCTGCCCCCTATTAGTGGCAAATTACACTGGGAAAGTTATTGTAACATGTTGAGGCTGTTAACCCAAAAGGAAAACAGAAGTGGAGCCTTTCTTTGTTGTATTTTTGTTAGCGGATTTGTTTAACACAATTGCAAACATGGTAGTTTATTTACTAAAAACATATCGATGGTGCTGGTTCGGTTTACGAAGAGCCCCGAATAACAAGGCACGACCTAACCGACATGGGCCAAAAGCAGGCACTATACTTAGTAAGGAAGTCCCAGCCTACTTTGAATCTGGTGCAATAGATGTCAAAATAAGGTCGGTATTATTAGTGCTCCGGCCTTATTTCACTGCCCAATACCCCCTCTATTTATGTCGGTTTTAGGTCGTATTCTATTTCTTGGTCTTATTTTTAACTTGGAACTGTTCGTGTAAACCGAACGGCTTCGTCGACCACAAAATTGAAAAGCTTTTTAAGCGCAAAAATACTTAAACCTTGCTCTTTTTCTCAAATGTACGCTCCCGTAGCCTCGTGTTAAACAAAACCATACGACATAAACAATAAAGAAAAACTACTAAAAATGTTCTTTTTCCCTTAAGTAAGTTACAATATACCGCCAACATGATTTGCACACCCTAAATTATGGGTACAAGACTATTTATCATGTCGGTATCAATACCCGAGCTTAATAAGTAACCTCGCAATAGGCTCCTCAAGGCTATTTGTATTTTTCTCCACTATTTCTCTAATATATTTCTTTCCAATTACAATCTTAGTTTCAAACCGCTAATAAATAAAGCATTCCACACACACGCCAAAAATTGCCCATATACGTTTTGAAGGGGCCTGATGTATACACCTTTTAAAAGTTTATTTGTTTCCTCTGGCATTTTTTTTTGACCAAACAAAATAATATTTCTTCAGAATGTAAAGATGTTTATTGGTAAATTTAAAAAATATACTTTTTTATCGCCTTATGTAACAATGATAATCACCTAATCCAAGATTTATTTAATGATAAGGTATTTTTATTAATGGCGAATTTTGAGTTAAGCCTACAAAATTAATTACCCTGACGTGCTGCTATATGTTTTTAGTGTTTATAAAAGCCATATGGATAAAGCTATTAGTTTAAAAATAAAGTTAAATTCTATTAGGATTAGAAAATAGGGGACACAAAAAATGGCGCGATCAAAGTCAAAAATAACAAATAACTTTATTACTCGAAAAATCTAAAAGAATCTTATATTCAGAATTAACTAAAAACAATATATGCATGTGTACTGTCAAATTTTTTAAAATTTAAAAAATCTATATTAAGTTATGTTATTTAAAATATAACATCTAGTAAAAATTTCATATCCAAAAAAAAAATTAAAAGTTTAAAAACATCTCTGTATTATAGTTTTTTTATTAAAAACCGTCAGAAAATTTAGTATTCCATTTAAAAATTACTTGGATTTTGGATTCACCTAAAGCGAAAGTAATATATTGGATCCTTTTAAATCCATAGTAAAAACAAGCATGGTGCCCAACGTGGTAACAAACATGATGGTTATTTAGGTAACAAACATGACGCCCAAAGGGGAAGCAAGCATGACGACCAACACGGTAAAGTTCAAGTTAAAGACCGCTACGTCATACTTTGGATAGCGTCAAAATGCCCCAAACACACATCTCATCGACTACAAAAAACTCTACATCTCCACCTGCGCTAGCTAAGTTATCCTGTGCCAAGCTAATTGCTGATGTCTGCAAGTTAAAAAAATATGCACAATCGCCTGGTGCTTTGCAGGCAAACATTTGGCCGTTGCCGTTGATGACGTAGCTGTGTTGAACAGCGTTCGTACTTCCCAACAAACACGACGCTCAATGTGGCTGCAAACATGGCGCCCAATAAGGCAAAAAAACATGGCGCTCAACTTGATAACGAAAATGGCAGCCCAACATGGGCGTTAAAAATGACCAGTGTTCTCCTCGTGTCATTTTAATGAAGTTACCAAAATTGAGGCAAACATAGGGCCTCGAATGGGAGGGTAATAAATGACTTCTCTTGCTGCTACAACAAATTTGAAAACCAAAAAATAAAGTGCTCAACGTGGAGCTCCATGCAAAATGGATAGATAGCTTGCTACATAATACTATTTTAAAGAAAAAAAAAGCTTGGGATAACTTCAATCTCTTGTTATGGTGCTATTTTAGGGAAAGAAGGGGCTTTAGAAACAAAACATAGAAATCAACGTAGGGCATCATGGGGATTAGCTAGTTTCATTTTGGTGCTATCTTTTAGAGAAAACATTTCCCCTCCTAAAATAAAAAAAAAAAAACGCCTTTGTACCAAAATAATAAAAAAAAAAGATAATTTGTGCATGCATGTTTTTAAAATTTAAAAATGTTTTAAAATTTAGTATTTGTAAGATAATAAAGAAATAATCACAGCTATAAGTTGGTGGTAACAAGCTTAAAATATCAACAAAAAAAACATGTTTTTTTAGCAAGAAACTACCTAGATGAAAATCTCCACACAAAATCCCCAAAAAAAAAAAAATGTTTTTTAACAAGAAACTACCAAAATATCAAATTTCAATAATATATTAGTTGGTACATTGCACAAACAAAAATTAAAAAAATTCTAAACCCTAGTACGGTTAATATATACTTTTTGTTTTAATTTTAAACGAGTTAAAACTAGTTAAAACTTATAATTTAAAATTTCTTAATCATTATTGAAGGATTTCCCCATATTACAGTAAACAATTAAAAAAGCACAACAAACGTTGTTTAAGGATACGTCTTTATCAGGCCTGAATCCTAGTTTGCGGTAAAAATTTTCGGTCTTATCAGCAAAAAGGTATTAATCTTATTGTTCTCAACCATACTACTTATGCCATCTGTAGAGTCATCGGAAGGTATGACTCTTAACTTATTTAGCTGTAAATTACGTGGTACGTTACACCAGGTACGCTACATGTTATTAGGGATTTTAGAATGTCAAATGTAAATTGAAACCTTGTTGAGTTTTCAATTGCGTAATGTCCAATAGGGTATTCTGCTTTTGTTTTATGACGCTTAATCAGAGGTCATCCATGAAAGCCCAAATTCAATTTCTTTCCTGACTTTTGTTATTTTCCATGTTTTAAACATTGCAATTAAGACAAAGTGATATTAATAATGTATTTAATAAAATAAATTATAAATTTCTAGAATACAACATTAAATAATACTATTGCCAAAACGCAGGTCAACAGGATCTAAAATTTCTTAAGCGGGTCACTAAAATCACTATTAGATTTTAATGTACCTAATACGTACATATTTTTGTAGCTTCATAGGTTGAAAATAATACCTCGGAACGGTTTATAGGTGATTAATAAAAATTCAGTACTTTTTGTAAATAACAATATATTAGCAAATAATTCATCGTCGATCAAAATTACTTTATGTGATAAGAAATAGTAGAGGATCAGAAAAAAATTGATTATAATATACAAAGATTAAAATATAGCTAACTTCGGTGTTGTAAAATAATTTTATTTATATAAAAATATTCGTTAATCTATTAACTAAATGATGACACAAAGAAAATGTTGTTGCTCTCTTACCAAAAAAAAGATAAAGGTGTGGAAGGTAAACTCGATCGAATATCGTGGCTGAATTTACAATAAATTGAGGTGTGCTGTACTTATTTCATAAAAAAATACCCCGCCTCAGATCACTTTTGCACCAACAATTCGCGAAATGTTATTCTACATATCCAGCAAATTAAAAAATAAAATCCAGTTCAATTTAAACACAATTAACAATGACGGAAGAGACAATTTGCTTCGTTGGCCTTTCAACTTGAACAATGGAGAGCTCCAAACGTATTATTTTCAATTCTAAAGTATCTATTACATTTTATTAACATATAAACTCGCATATAAAAATTGCAAAATCGTAAACAAATAGAAAGAAATTACAAAATAGTTAAATTATTGCAAAAAGAAACATGTTGATAATGGAGATGAACATTACATGGACTTATTTCGTTCTGACTTCTTGAGGCCAATAAACGACCCTTTGTCCCCTATTGTCGGCCGGCGCTTTAGCCAGGTGTTACCTGCTGTAAAATTTGAACGGAACAGGGTGGATTTTACTTTTTATAGGAAAAAATAGAAACACATTGATAATCACATATTTTATTATTAATAGGAACAAAAATATTATTTATAAAATATACCTAGGGATACTATAATTTATTTTTTAAACATTGTCATCACGTGACTAACTGACGACTTTCTAATAGCGTTTTTCGACATCGCTTTCGTTTATATTGTCTTTTGATGTTTATGGAGAATGACAAAGAAAGAATATAATTTACTTCTCGTTGATCATTGCGTCAAAAAGTCACCGTCGTTTGATCCCGCATGTATAATTGTTATCCGCTTACCTCTGTTGGATGGTGCTTTTGTGTTACATTTACCACTTGAATCGTCCCAACCTTTCTGATGGCGTGTCATGGGTATCGTACCACGTTTCGTCCAAGTAAATGATCGACCTTCCTTGACTTCTATACATATCTTTTTTCGTAAGATATTCTAATCTCCATTTCCGAAGTCGTTGCAATTCCATCAGCACTTGTTTTTTGTCGATCTTCTTAAGTTTGAATCCTAGTTTTTTTATAGTCTTCCACAATGTTGTTCTGCCACACTGTATGCCACTTTCGTCCATTTGTAGTCTCTTCATTAAGGTGTCCAATGTTGGTGCATTTTGCTCTTCATACATTTTATAGATTTTTCGTCGAATTAGGTCTTTATCACTTACATCAAGTTTTGTGGCAGTACCAGAATCGCATCTTTTCTTTCTCTTGACTATCGGTTTTTTAACAATATCGCCTATGGTAGACTTTGGTATTTTCGTTAACCTGCACGTTTCTTCCAAAGCTGCTTGTATGGAAACATCGTTTCTTAAAGTTGAATATACATTCTTTACAATTTCTTTAGCATCAACAGAAAGATGCTTTCTCTTGCTGTACTACTTGCTTGCTGCTCGTTGTCGCTTGCTTCATCGTCAGATTCACTCCACGTTCGCCACATTTTGGAATAATACTAAGCCATTTACTGTTCTAAGGGCATATATATACCCAAACTCCTTTTTAAAACATTCAGGTAGGTATAGGTAGTTAATGTATATTGGGTTTACCTTTATTTTTATTACAATTGATTTTTGCCTACCGAAATTTATTTTTAAGGTACCTACCTACCTGTACCTATTTATCAAATTACACAAAAGGCCAAGTAGTTTTCATTATACCTTTACTTAATTAGGTAGGTAACCATATTATTCATATTATTTCCTTAAAAATTCAAATTGTAATAAAAGTTACCTAGTACCCAAAATTATGTTTAGAAATACTAACTACATACCTGTTTACACATTTTTACATATTTTTAGACAATTTATATCTATCTATCAATATTTCAATTGCTTCTCAATGAAAAGGAAAAAGTCCACTCCGGCCCTGCCTGCAGCTGGACGGAGTCTGCCGGCCGGTAGGAAGATTTATTGGAGGCAATATAATCGAAGTCCTTAAGTCAGAACGGTATAAGAATGAATACATAATATTTACTGCACACACGGAGCAATATTTGAGTTGAAATTATTTAATCTGTTAGGTCACCTTTTTAGTTTATGATTTTACTTTGATTTTGTAAAGAGTTTCTAGAATTGAAAATTTGAAATGCAATTTTAGGTTAGGATGGTAAGGTTGTTAATTTGGAATACTATAGGTTGTAGGCTTTTTATTTTAGTAATGATGAATTTGAGATGGTGCTCAAGAATACAAAAATATAGGTAGAAAAAGAAGAAACTAGCCGCTGCTGAAACATATTAGTTGCTAAAATGAGGTGTTAGCTGTATGTTTACAAAAAATGTGAATGTAATTTGGAATGGATTTGAACTAAATAATTTTAAAAATTGATAATGCCACTGCTTTTTTTAAGGATGTTTTTAAAAAGAGTTTATCTTTTTGTTTGTAAGTGGAATATTTCAAGACCACTTGAAAAATGAGTTAATATATTTATTACTAATTAATTACGCATAAATTAAAATTAAGTTAAACAAAATGATTAGATAAGATTGTAAAAGTGCCTTTTAAGGCCTATTTTACACGGTTATATCCCGTTCTCGGTTTCAGTTCTGGTTTCAGTTTCAGATTTTATTTCAGTTTAGAAGGGCGAGTCCTCTACACGATCTGTTCAGTTCTTACTATTCCCTTCTAAAATCTCAATAAATTCACCCCAAAAATCGAGATCCTTGAATATACATATTAACCGTACAATATTTTAACTAAAAACCTATTAGCGGGTGTGAGGCATTAGACCTTTGTTTACATACAGGGTGACCATTTGGAAAAAAACAGAGCTAATTTGGGCACTCCAGGTCGTATAAGGAAAACGCTCGGACCCGTAAATTTTGACGTGACAATGTGACCCGCCTGCACGCACCAAAAACATGACTCCTGCGGCGTTACTACCTCGCGCGTTCCATTTAAGGCTTGAAGTGGAACCGAGAGCGCGGAACGAGCGAAAAGAGGCACCTTCCGTGTTCGGTAGCGTTCGACATTCGTTTCTCTCCTACTTGTGAGCGTGCAGTGAAAAGTGAAGTATGGTGTCAATTGTTTATGGCAACGATAATTTGCGAGCGATAAAGGTAATTATTCTTTCGTACGTTGTCACCTTCAACTATCCTCAGTAAACCGAGTTTGCAGAAAACCGATTTTTTGATTTTAAGGGAAAACATTTTTTTGCCAATTTCACCCCCTGAACTGCAGCCGTGTAGCATGGGGTGAGACTTACCACCAAAATTTTTAAAAGTGGAAAGAGGGGTCAAGTGATACCATATTTTTGAAGGTCTCTTGACTCTGATTACAAATGCAAAGTTTGAACTCTAAGCTATTATTTCCGTTGATATGACAGCTAAATTTTTATTTTTAGTTTTTTTAATTTATAATATTAACTTACTTGTAAGAGTAAGCTACTTTAAACTAGGGGGATATGATAAGGTTTATAGACTAGTGCCAAAGCCTTTATAGAACGCAAAAAGTGGAAAAAAAATTATAGTAGAATAAACCCATTGAAAAAGGTAGAGAAAATAACAAAAATTAATTCCTGGCGGGAAGGAGGAGAGTAAATACGGTTTTTCTCGATTTCCGGCAAAACTACAAGTTTTATGGAAAAAAGTTAAATGGCAAAGTTGTAGGCAATAAAAAGATCTACAACTTTTTGTATTTACGTTTTTTCATAACCTTAAAATTTATGTGAAAAATTTAAATATCCAAGTTTTTGGTTTTTTATTTTTTACACAAAAATAAATTATTTTTACAAAATTTGGTAAAAACGATACCTATGCGTGTCCCAAATACACTGTAATTTTTTTGGGTTTAAAATATTATTTTTACATTATTTTGACTAAATATCGAAAAAGTACCCCTATTTTCAATCGAAAATTCACGTGTAAAACAAAACGGCATTTTTAAAAAAATAGGTAGTCGTTCTGTTCGTTAAAATCTCCACTTTCTAATGGTGTAAAAAACTATACATTACAATGGTTAATGTTCTCAGAAAATGCAAAAATCTAGGATCCGATTTATTTATTTTATTTATTTATTATAATTTTTTAAATTATTATTACACCAGGGTCGATAATTTTGAAACCAAAAAGAAATTATAGAAGGATGAAACCCATTGAAAAATGTAAAGAAAATAACAAAAATAAATTACGGGTCGGCAAGTGGAAAGGGGTGAGTTTTTAAGGGTAAAAATGGCTTTTGTCGATTTCCGGCAAAAATACTAGTCTTATGGAAATTAATGTTCTGAGAAAATTTACCGTGGTGATGTATATTATTTTACACAATCGAAAAGGAGAAATTTAAAGAAACAAAAGGCCTACCGACTTTTGTAAAAAAAAAAACAATATTTTGACACGTCAATTTTTAATTGAAAATAAGGGTATTTCGATGTTAAGCCATAATAAGCTGAAAAAGTAAATATTTTAATTCCAAAAAAATAACAGTGTGTTTGGGACATACCAAGGTAAGTTCTTACCAAATTTTGTATTTTTTCTTTTTTTTTTATTAAAGATAAAAATAAAAAACAAAAAACATGTTTTTTCAAAACTTTCACATACATTTTGAGGTTATGTAAAAATATGTAAATGAAAAGTTGTAAATCTTTTTACTGTCTACAACATTGCCATTTAACTTTTTTGTAGGACTTGTAGTTTTTCCAGAAATTGATAAAAACCATTTTTTCCCTTTAACTGCCCCTCCCTCCCCCTTCCCGATCTCAAATCGCTTGGAATTTATTTTTCCTGTCATTTTCGTTATATTTTTTTTTCTTATACAATGACTTTCACCCTACTATAATTTTTTTCGTTTCCAAAATTATCTACCGTGGTCTATTAAACGATCTTTAAAATAAGATATTAATCGGGGGTGTGACTCACCCTAAAACTTAAGGAATAAATCATAGCCTCGCCGAAAAGATGTTTTTGATATCTGATTTTGGGATCGTTTAACCCTTATCATATCCTCTGAGTTTAAAACAGCTTGGTAATATAATAATATACTATAAAAAATTAAAATCAAAGTTTTGACATATCATATCAACGGAAATAATAGCAGAGATTCAAACTTGGCAGTTGTAATGAGGGTCAAGAGACCTTCAAAATAAGGTATCACTCGACCCTTTCTTCCATTTAAAATTTTGGGGGTCTCAAGGAGCCTCGAACCCGAGCTTACCCGTGCTAGACGGTTGCAGTTGAGGGGTTGAAAGTGGCAAAGAAATATTTTACCATAAAATAAAAAAATTGACGAGTCCGAGCGCTTTTCCTTAAATGACCTGGAGTTCCAAATTAGTTTTGTTTTGTTTTCAAATGACTAACCTGTAGAAGAATTATAAAGACTGAAATAAAACAAATAGGTCTTTTCATCCCGTCTCTTTCTTCTCATTTTCATATTTCTTTCATTTCTTTCTTATAGTAGGGGAGCCCATGATGCTAAATGGAAGTTCCTCGAGCGTCATAGAGACTTATTGAATTGCAAAGCTTTTTTTTTCACCCTTTCGGGGTCATCCCACCCAGGTCCGACGACCGCCCCCTAGGTGGTGCACTGCAGCCTGAAGGCTTGTTGTACCTTGACCCCTACTCCTTCTCATTCACACACCATTCATTCCATAACTTGGATGGTTGTTGCTCGGTCCGCATCCCCGAGCAGAACAACCGTATGCCGCTGCCCAAAACACCGCTGTTGCCGGTTGCCGGACACCCATCCAAATTATGGGCGCGCATTCCACTGCTTAACTCCGAGAGATCGACGCTTGCCGATACAACCAGAAGCAGCCACAAGCGCGCCATTATTGCAAAGCTTAGATGATAAGAAGAAAAACTTGTTATATAATATACAACTTTTCATCGGTGCGGAAAGCGGCTATAGACTTTTAAATTTGTTAAAAAAATACCGTTATTATTTCGGCTTGTGGAAACCGTTCGAATCGTATTGAATTATATATTTTTCGTTATCCTTGTATTATTTTTCTAAAAATAATAAACAAAATATCCACGCTCGAGAATGTCAAAATGACGTTTCTTTACAACTTTGTAGCCCTCCGCTTTCTTTACGCTTTACGTCACTCTCTAATTGTCAGATTAGTGGAATATACACTATTTGGCATGTTATTAACTCACATATCTATCTTAAACTGACGCGCTCGAACATTTCTGATAGATATATTTTTGTTTTTATGATCGCGCCTGTATACGGGTCTCATATTTGATGATGGTACTTAACCGGGTACGAGGTATCCTCCGGTATATTAATCTGCCGCGCTGTAGTAAGTTTTGGAATCCCCTCTTAGGCTCCCCTACTATTATTTTTATACATACTAAAAAACTGGCGGTTCGACTGAAACAACCGAGAAAGGATATGACCAACTAAAAGCGCCTAAAAACTTACCATCCATTAAAATATCCCGCGGTACGACGATGTCAATAAACATTTTGGTTAGGTTATATAGCCCAGCCATTCCTTTTGCGTTGAACTGCGTACTACTATAATAACTTGAAGTGTCATTATAGTCAGTATAAGTAACCTTATCGTCCAAACCCAAAACGGCTTTTCCTAAATTAGCTGTTATTTCGTTAATCTTTGTTGCAAATCCACCTGAAAAACAGTAGTTAAACCATTAACATAAGGAAATATCATTATTTACATTTTTAATTAAAAAACATAAAACAAGACTATAAATACCGGGTGATGCATCGCCGGGCGGGACATAGAAAATCCCATGTAATTTTTAATGGGGTCAATTATTGGCTCCCCTAATTATTTTAGAGAAAAATTCTATTGAAGTTTATTGAAGAGCATGCAAATCTACGTCCATGATAAAAATTTTAGATTTTTCGTTAACGCGTTTGCTAGTTAGATGCTAATATATTTTTAAAAATTGTTACATTATTATCGCCTCATATTTATGAACAACAATAAAAATACCAGTTAGCGTGACATAACGTTGTCATTTTGAAATTTAGTTCTAGGTGATCGTAGAGCGAAAAGATTAATACAACTTTAATCTTTTTACTGTACGATTTTTTGATAATAATATGAATATACGATGCATCACCCGGTATACGTTACACTGTGTCCCAGGATAGGTGTGAAAGTTTTAAATTTCATAACGAAATTTTGAAAAAATTGGTAGCATGCTCCAAAATTAAGAAATATAAAATTTTACTCCAATTGGTATTATACAGAGGCAAGTTATTACTAAAAATATGAAAAATGCCCAGGAACTAACTACATACTTTTATTTTTTAAAACATAACAAAATTGTATAAGTAAATGTTGTAGAGAATTGAATTTTATGTCAAAATTTAAAGTTAAAGCATGACTAGCATGTAAAAAAATGTAATTGCCATTTTTTTTACATTACGCATTAGAACTTAAATAAGGGGCGCGTAGTACAGGAAATGAAGCATTTCACCAGGCAATTTTTGGTCCTGCATGGATCGACTTGAATTTTAACAGAAAGTAGAGTATAGCCCAAGGATGAAAACCTATATCGAACCAAAGGGCGCCAAAACCCTGGGGTGGTTTTCTTTTTTATTACATTTTTAATAACAGGAAACGATTGAAAAAGTGATTCTAAGCAGAAAACTTTCTTTATATTTATTTCGTAAAATTAACATTTTTCAAGTTATTCGCGATTGAAAGTATAAATTTTTTTACAAAAATCGACGTTTTTAATTGGGTTTTTCGTGAATAAATCAAAAATTATGCATTTTAAAAAAACAGTATAAAGCAAATTTGTAGGTTTTGAAAAGATAAACAAAATTGTTTTATTATAATTTTTCTACGACTAATACGAACCAAGATACGGCGTGTTAATGGTTAGCTTTTTTCCTTAAATGTAAAATTTGATATATTTAAAGTCAAAAAACGGGAAAATGCTGCATATTTTGAGAAAAACTCAAAAATCTTTTTAAAGTACCTATAACTAGGCCTACTTTTCATTTTTTAAAAAGTTTCTAGCATGAAAATTGAGTGAGTTATGAGAAAAATTAGGTTAGTATCTAATTTTTTCTACGAAAAATTCATTTAAGACCAGCCCCCTAACTACCCCCAATTTAAAATTTACCCTTACCCTTTTGCATTTCTCTTTATACATGCTCTAATAATACGTCCAAGAAATCTGACCAATTTTAAATGCCTAACTTTCGGAAAATTTAAGCTTAAAGTAAAAACGATTTTTCACTAATTCATATTTTTCACCTTTTTTTTACTAAATAACTCGGAAATTAATAGAGATAAGAAAAAATGATAAGAGTTTTAAATTGCCAGCTTTTTAATTGACTAAATTTTTCTGTGCGTAGATTTTCTGGGGAATGAATATTTGGCGAGATCTAGTCGTTTAAAACCTCTATTTACGACCGAGCACCACCTTCTCGAGCCCTTTTAGAGCAACCCCATTTAAAAACCAAGAGATATTATGAAATTTTACACAAAGAGCCTTGTAGCTCTTAAAAAATATATGCCACTTCGGAGCATAATAATCTAAAAAATATTTTTAAAATAATGCAAATAAAATTGGTTAAACTTTTTGAACGTATTATTAATACATGTATAAGGAAAATTGTAAAAAGTAAAGATCAGCTTTGATTTGGGGGGTAGTTAGGGGTTGTTTTAATCGATTTTTCTGTAGAAAAAGTAGTTACTGACCTTCTTTTAATTAAAACTTACCTTATTTTTATTCTAGATATGGCTTTCCACAGTTTTTAAATTAAATTCATAATTTTCGAGTTATTTGCGATAAACTCATTAAACCGTCGATTTTTCGTCGAAAAATTGGAAATTTCGATCGCGAATAACTTGAAAAATATTTTTGTGGATAAAATGTAATCAAAATTTCCACCCCCAGGGTTTTAGCACCCTTTGGTTCTGATATAGGTTTTGATCCTTGGGCTATTTCCTTACCTTCTGTTAAAATTTTAGGTCAATCCATGCAGGACCAAAAAATTGTCAGGTTTTACTTTTTTTTGTGCTCCATTTCCTGTACTAAAAAAAGAGAGCAAAATTTAAAAGAAAAATGAATAATTTTTCTTATTTTTTAAAAATTCGCTGCCTGAAGCCAAGTATTTTAAAAACTGTTAATGCAGAATGTAAAACAATGACAAACATTTACTTAAATAGTTTTGTCATATTTTTTAAAAAAAAAGTTACTTTACTCTTGGTAATTTTTAATATTTTTAGGTATAACTCGCCCTGTTTATTACCAATCGGAGTAAAATTTTGAATTTATCAGTTTTGAAGCATGCGACCAGTGGTCCAAAATGACGTGTAAAAATTCCAAAATTTTTGTCCATTTGTCCTCTTGTAACACCTATCCTGGGACATACTGTAAAATACAATGCCCAATACCCAATCCAAATGGAACAACTAAACTTTAGAGGGTGTTTTAAAAACTGACTACAATAGGCATGAGGACAGTTTTTTAAAAACGTGTAAAATTTTTTGCGTTGCATGTTGCATTTCAGGTTGCATGACACCCCTTTGTACGCGGCTTTAGGTAGCGTATTTATTGTTTGTCCTAAAAAATTTGAAACAGTTTTTCGGGAGGATTTAGGGGTAATCACTAATAATAAGCAAAATTTTATGGACACGCTATTTTTTAATAGGCTACAACAGCAAGTCAGCTACAGAAAATTTTCAAAGATTTTATCTTTTGCATTTTTGGGATACAACCAAGATATAATAAACGGTTTTCGAGAAAATAATCGCTTTTAAATAAAAGGAAAGAAAACGCGTATTAGCAATTTAAATTAAACGATTTGGCAATGCAATTATAATTTAGCACCGTCAACGTAAACTTTTGAACCCTTTTGGGGAACTATAACACTTCTTAGTCTTATAGTTATACAGGGTGTCTAGTAACTTAACCGACAAACTTTAAGTGGCGATTTTACAATGAAACTACAGGGTGTTAAAAATTTTAAAATGAATACCGTTTTTTTATCAGTTTTTTTATACAAATTAAAATATTAAAAAAAAAAAAATTAAAGACATACCTATTCTATGCACTAGGGGACATTTTTGACGTAAAAGAAAAAATATTTATTTACCAGTGTCGTCTATAGGGGGTTTTTCTGCATTTTTCAAAAATAGGAAAATAAGAATCTTTTTTTTAATTTCCGTTTAGTTAGGAACAAGTTTGATTTCTTGACTTTTTTCTTATGTACGGTTTTTTTGCGTAAACAAATAGAAACTATTTATTAGCATAGTCAAACTCTATCTAATTAAAGAATAAATAACAAAGGTTACTTTTTACTGAAAAATTTGATATTAGCAACACAAAATGACCATGCCAAAAAATGTTTTTTTGTTATGTAAAAACCGTTCATCAAACAAAAAAAATCAAGAGATAAAATTTCTTCTAAACTAAACGGGGATTCAAAAAAACAATTTTTATTTTTAGAAAAATACAGTGGCGTACCATTTTTTCTTAAAAATATTACCCTTAACCCCTTATGGACGACACTGGTATTTTTTTAATTTTTTGGTATTTCACAAAATGTCTTTTGATTCATAGGAGACGGTTTTCAATTTTCTTAAAAATATCTTAATTGGTATAATAGCTATAATAAAAAAACGATAATATTTTAAAATTTCTAACCCCTGTAGTTTTAAAAATTAGGACGTTTAAGACATATGTTTATATAAAATTTTTTCCTTATTTTTGATTGTAGAATCACCCCTCAAAGTTTGTCGGTTAAGTTACTGGACACCCTGTATACAGGGTGTTTTCTAATTGTGGTAAGAAAATTTACGGGCGTATTCCCAAGCAAATTTTATGAAAAAAAGTTCATATAAACATAGGTTCGAAAATGTTTTGTTTATAATATACAGTGTGACTATAAAAAGAAAATCAGGTTTTTAATAAAATCCTAAATTTGCCATATCCGATTTTAATAAATATTGGCTGTGGTATTTGTTAAAATAGTTGGTTAATTTAGCCCTAAATTAATTTTAATTAGTGAGATCAGTGGCAGCGTGGGACGCATCTCAGCTAATATTATTGACAAAAAATATACGATACACACTTCCTTACAACTTTTATATTTTATTCGGATGAAACACCTAAAAATACATTTTTTGCTTCCTAATATTTTAACGAAGCTTGCTTAGCTTTCCAGAAAAAAATAATAAAAACCGCTAAACTGCACATTCCTGGACCATACAAGAAACATAATGACATTTTTTTTATTTTAAAATTAAGTGTTATAACTTCCTACTAGCAATTATGTAACAACAACAACAACAACAATAAATACTTAATTAAATACCGTTTATATCTAGTGTAACAACAATTACCAAAAATGTGTTTCAGTAATTTTTAGGTTTTTTGAAAAGTTTAACATCCTGTATCTTAAAAACGAATCAATTGAGGACCCATGTTTATATGAACTTTTTTCATAAAAATGGCTCCGAATACGACCTTAAATTTTCTTACCGCAATTGGAAAACATCCTGTATATACATTAATTAATTTTGTGTTACCACACTGTATTTGTTGTTGACATTTTGTTTTTTCATTTGACGGAGGGAATACCCCTACGATGACTATAGCTCAGATTAAGTGCATTTTAGATCATGTGTTTAGAATAAAAAAGTATAATTAAAAAGCTTATTGTAAAAACACAATGAGCCACACGACCATTGAAATCTGATTCTATTCTCCAATTTATTTAATTTAATCACTAAAAATAAAAAGGGTCTAAGTACTAAAAACAAAAATGTGGAGTAATTTCTAATAATAAGGCATCTTCATATTTATATTTGTTTATTTTTAAATTGGAAATAACATTATACCATTAAAATCTTTTTATGCAGAATAAAAACCGTGTTTTATTTATCAATTAGTACAAACAAACCTACATATTTATTGTCAGTCTAAAAGAAAGCTGAAAGTCCAATTCGTATTAACTTAAATTAGGCTCTAAGTGCCAAGCATTATATTTTAAATTAAGATCTAAGTTCAAACTCTGTTTTGTTTTGGTATTGGCACTTTGACCATTTGACCATTCTCTCTCGCTCGGCACTTAAACCATTTTAAAAAGATGCGCTTGGCGTTTCCGCACCCGCGTGTTCCTTACAAATGTAAGTACCGAGGGGAAAACTACGCCAGACACTTAATGCTTATTTAAAAGCCATAGGGAATGGCATATAGAATACATTTCGAAGGTTTTAAGTATATTTTTGATAAACGTAAAATAATATAAAAAGGTGCAAAACATATCAATAAACAGACATAAAAAAGCTATTTGTTTTCTTGTAGTATAGCAAAGTAAGAGAATATTGGAATACACAATATGAGCAACGCTGTTTGGTTCATCGGCAAGCAATAGAATAACAAAACAAGCACTATTAGTCACGCATGTTTACATGCCTGGATTTAGTTAGATTATTGTCTTTCTACTCACATTGCCTATGTGTTATGTTGTTTAACTGAACCTGTATATTGAAAATAAACTTAGTTGCAGCAATTCATAATATCAGTCCTAAATTAATAACTATAATAGCTTTTATCAAACTTACCCCCTCCATCTGAAAACTGCACTGCAAAAAACAAAAACAGACACGTAGCAAAAAAATTTATGGCATTAACCGAAAGTCTTTTGTTTCTTTCTTTTCCTTCCATGGCGTACTGCGACATTTTTTTGTGTCACAGCCAACTACTTTTCGAAGATTGATAGTACGTCTAATGAAATTATATTGTTCATATTAATTTTCCACCTTATTATTGATAGTTGGGTGTAATGTTTCAGGTGATAAGATTATCTTATCTCGTAGAGGTTTTTAAGCTTGAGCGGATTTTTTGCTTCTAAATTTATGTTTGATTGGCAGTCATGTTTTAGAAGAACGTTGGTTGCAGATTGAGCCTGAAACAAGAAGAAAGTATTAAATGAAAAGTCATAAAATTGTAAAGATTAGTTTTCAATCGGAGTTATAATTACAGTCAGTCAAAGTGACATTAGCTGACAAGGTATAACCTCAATATGTTTTTTTATTGTTGGGGGTAAGAAAATAACTTTTTAAACGTAAAATAAAGGATTACTTATCGGAAACTATTAGCCTAGTGAGATAAGCACAGTGATCGGAAAAAAAAAAAATATTTAAAAGAGAGATTTTGGATAAGCCATGGATTTTTTTTTCAATTTGAGAATTATAATCGTACTGTTAAGTTATAGGTATCCTATATACAGGATGTTTCTAAACAAATGTAAAACAATTAAGGAGGTGATTCCTTGTTCAAAAATGTAAGCATGAAGGGCTTTTATGTTAAACATGGGGGTTAAAGTCAGCCAATAGAGGGAGATATCGAAGAACAAAAATGTCAAAAATAACGTTTTTATTTTTCGTCTTAAAAACAAGCCTAGAATATTCACATTTTACGGAAATATTGCTGATTAAAAAACACACTATCTAAATATTTTTGCTCTTTTAAAGATTTAATGGATATAGTAACAAACTAGACAATAAATATATAGAATTTGGAGAGCCTTCATTTAAGATTTATTAACCCAAATGTATTTTTTTATTAAAACCTACCAATTTTAAATAAAAAAATAACCTGTAAAAAAAATTATAACGTGGAGAATACTTGATTTTTATATTATTAAAAAAAACTATTTATTTGGAAAGGAATAGACCGTTGGCAGGAATTTGGTCAAAGTAATTCTGTAGTATAACTATAACTTAACTAACAAAAACTACCAAATCTAATGTTTACATTGTTGAACGTTTTTGATCCGTATTTTTAAAAGATTATACACACTAGCATTACAGCCATAAATAAAAATTTGCCGAACCCGGCGAAATACAGCAGATTATATCCATAAATCTGACAAAGTAATGGATAATGGCTCTTTCTTACGATCGTTTTGGTACACCGTTTTCCTCATAAATCACCAGCCGGTGTGTAAAAGCAGTTTTTTACCGCCTGTTTTTCGCATTACAGATGTTATTTTTCTTGTTAAAAGTTTTCAGTCTAAAGAAGTTATATATCAAAAACTAACTGCAAAAAAAAGTCAATTCAAGAGTTTCCTTCGACAAATTGCTACATACGATCAATTTTTTGAAAAGTAGATTTTGGAAGCTTTATTGTAAGGTAAGTGGGACATACATGGATAAATATTGGCTGTTTTGGTACTTTCAGATATACAGGAAATAGTTGTCAACTTTCCTATTTTAAAAGAACACCCTGTATAATATGATTTTTCTAGAATCTGCGTAAAATTGTAAACATGTTTTATGTATAAGATCCTATACCTGTAAAGAGAAAAAATTAGTAAGTAACTTTGATTACTAACTTTTAAATGAATAAAATACATTTTATATCGTGATAAACATTTTTTGTTAAGGTGTTTTCTTAATTTATAGTGCCTAAAGTTTAGGTCTGACGAAAATGTGCACACTGCATACCCATGTTACTTTAGGTAGCGTATTTATGGTCTTAAAAAAATGTAAAATCCAGTTTTTATTAACACGCTTTATTAACTGTGAGTTGTAACTATCCATCTATCTATCTATCTATGTAACGGAATCTTTGAGCCTAATTTTTACCAACTTCCAGCTATTCGATTTCTTTGAAACTTTGCACACGTATTAAGGACCCATGACAATGCAATAATCCCGCAAACAGTATCCCGTTATCCTGTTTAGGATCGCCAGGATAAAAAGTTACCTTTATATTATAAAAACAACACCTGTGTTGCCATCTTTTGGCAACATCCCAAACTTCTTCTCAGGGAACTGTAAAGAAGGCACGCTTTATTAGCTACCTTTGACAAAATGGCGAAGGAATTTTTTTAAAGTGAATAAACTGGAGCATTTTTACATACATACATACATACAAACATGCATATCGAACTCAAAAATGAAAAATAAATGGTAGTTTAAAAGCCACAAACGTCGCTCTTGAGCAGGCGTGCTCCAGTCCAGGAGCTCCGAGAGCAATATACCATCAAAAAGCACAAAGGCGCTTCAGAGTAAAAAAGCGTGGGGTGCATTTTACTATTTTTTCATAACTTTTCCCTCATAGATATTGGCAAATATAATAATTATAACATTTAATATATTAAGCACCCCACGCTTTTTACCTCTGAGAGTGACAATCTTTTTTTTAATGAAAAATTATTTTCTAATTTTTAGTTCGGTTGCATATAAAAGCGTGTTTTTTAGTTAGTTTAAACTGAGGATTGAGGTGGTAAACACTAATAATGACCAAAATTTTATGTATACGCTATTTGACTTATGTTACATTTTATGTAAAAACCATGTTTTCTGAAATTTTCTTTAGCAGACGGTATTCATATTTTGAGAATTAAAAATACAGAGTAGTTAAAAATAGACTTGTAGGTAAAATAATAAAGTTGACAGTACTCCGCCTGGGTAAACCGGAAGATATTTTTGGGCTCTGAGTATGCAAAAATTACATTTTATGTTTCGTATTATACCAAAGAAAAATAAAGTGTGGGTAAGTAAGTGGGGGTATTTTTTTTGTTAAAGATTTTAGGAAATGCACTTACAAACATTGGTAAAATTATCTCGTTTTCTAAAGAGGTAATCAGTGAGTCTAATGAAGTTCGCACTATATAGAAACAATTTTTATAATCAATTTTACAAAAAAGTTATTTTTTATAAAAAGTTATGCATGGTCTAAAACCTAAAATGGACACCAGCTATTAATTCCTGTTGGGTGGTATAACAGGTATTTAAAAAATATTAATTTTGCGTAAGAGGAAAATAGGTACCTTTATTTTTCATAATATTAAAACATTTTATAAAGAAAAGATGTTTACAAGTAAAAATAGCTTTTAAATATGCATTAAGAAGAAAAAACTTTTTTTTCCTATAATAAGCTTTTTTGTGGCATTTTACTGTTTAAAATAGATATAGAAGCTTTCTTTTTACATTACATTTCAAAATTAGCTTACACTAATGTACAAACTTTAATTTTCACCGATATCGTATATATAAAAAATAAAAAAAAATCTAGCATATTTGAATATTATTTATAATCCTAAATAGGTACGTACACCACTAAAAAAATATTCTAAGATTATATTTTAAGTTTTAGACTATGCAACACTTTTTGTAAATAATAACTTTTTTTGTAAATTTAATATAAAAAGATATATGGGGTGAATTTAAGTGGACACACAGTATATAATAAGGCATATTATACATAAGTTCTAAAACTTCAAATTCGTTGATTTATTAACTTAACCTAAAGTCTACTGGAATGTGTGTCAGTAAAATATTTATTTCATACTCAGACATTTCCTGCAAGTCACGTGCATATTTTGACCTAGTGTAAGAAAATAAATTCCTGGATATAGTGTCCGTATTTATTTAAAAACTTTTGAAATACACCTCAATTCTTAGGTTTTATAACTTTCTAACAACCAAGCAGTTAAATTAATATACATAGATACATAGTACACATAAACAAATATTTTGTGAATTTACAACGTTGGTTATTTTCAGCCACAGTGGGACGTGACAAAATTACAACTTTTTCAAAAATTGTGTAAAAAAGATTTGAAAATATCTATAACTTGACTGCAACAAGCTTCAATCAGATTTGACCTGTTTGACTCTGTGGTGTGATCAGAATGAAATGAAGCTTAAATTAATAAATGCCAGTTAATGACATTTAGTCGAGGAAAAAAATCTCTTAAACCATGTTTATTATATTAGAGGAAGTCCTTTAATATTGGCTTCTCAAATAAAGGATCTGGGAGTAATGCTGGATATCCATTTATCTTTCACATTCCCTATAGACTCAATTATTTCTAAAAGCTCACAAATTTTGGGCTTTATCAAGCGTACTACAAGTAATTTCGTTACCATAAGCTCAATTAAATTGCTGTATTGTTTCTTGGTAAGGCCACTCCTGGAATACTGTTCTTCCGTATGGTCATAATGTGCATATTCAGGCTATTAATAAGGTTCAACATAGGTTCTTGAAATATATTGAATATAAACAGCAGCAAAGACTTTATAACATAAATTATTCCTATCGTGAGAACTCCCCTTCAAATAACTCCCCTTCAGGTTCGTCGTATGCACAGGGATTTGTATATGTTTTATAAACTATTGCACTCCATTCTCATGGCCCAGACCTGACAAGTAAAATAGGACTTCATGTTCCTCCTCGACAAACAAGACTATATAAGCCATTCTTTCCAAGTTGATTCCCATCGTACTAACTATAGCCAAATGGCATTCTTGGCTAGATCAGCTAGGCTAGCAAATAGCTTTCCAGCTCAACTAGATTTCTTCTAGGGGCGCAAACTGTTTGAGAGACAGCTTAGGACCTGTAGATAAGTGACTGGTTTTTGCTAAACATTACAAGATACTTAGTATAAACTGTGATCTTTTATTTTATTTTGTTACTATTTTAATTTGTAATTATTGTAATTCATTTTAAAGCTATTTTGTGATATAAAAATGTGTATTTAATGTTCAACGATTATTTATATATAAATTATTTTGATATTGTTGGTGATACATAGGTTAGGTAGTAAGTTTTAATTAATTTATTTTTATTTAAGTATATACTGTTGTAAATTTCTCTTTAAATTTCCCGTTGATAAGAAATAACTAACTTATAGGTGATATTACACAAGACATGTATCACTATTAAATGGTTACTGTTATTGGTTGGTAATATTACATGTTTAGTGTAATATCACATTTAGTTATGTAAATTTACAAGTATTTTTACACAACTTTTGTAAAAGTCACTCGTAAATTTACAAAATGGTTTTTTCAGTGCAATCCTTAGATTGTAAATCCTAAGATGATGTTAGGAAAAAAGTTCAAATAAACTTATGTCCTAAATGTCTTTAACTTTTAAGATACAGAATGGAAAAATTTAAAAAAGTATGCCACTCTAAATATTTTACTGAATTTTGCTACTCAGTCACTACGAATTAAGAGACATTTTCTGACGTAATTTTTTTCTTTCAGTGGCGTTCGAGTGGGATATGAACTAAATATTTTTAAAAAAGAAAATGGTACACAACTGCTTTTTTAAATAAAACATATTGTTATATTTTTCATTTACTTCTAAAGTAATTTGGTCTTTTCTAACTCGAAGCATGGTTTTTAGCGTAATAATATTAAAAGCATTGCTCTGGATGGTCATATGAATAATTAATGTTGTGTAATTAAAATAAGAGAAAATAATATTTAAGGAATTGTGTTGGAACTTGCAGCAAAACCAAAACTTAAGAACATCAGCGATATATTTTTGGAGGATCTCTAAGATTTAAATGTGAAAGTAGCCTCATCAAATTCCATTAAGGTCATTTAAAAAAGAAAAAACATTTTTGCGAAATCACATATTTATTTGCACCAAAAGGAAGGTATTACAATATAATACACCTACCGCACAGCCTTGATAAAATTGGCAATTATTAAGTGCTATAAAATAATTTAGATGTTTGTCGACCTCGAAATACACGTGAAATTTATAGCAAAAAAAACAATGCGCTCTTAGAAATTTAATTAGTAATTAATGTGTGCATAAAACACATAACTTGTATTTAAGGGGGTCATTCCAAAATGCGCCTTATCAACTTTTGAGCAAAATCGAGTTACGGATGTAAACATATTTTTTATATTGTCCGGAACATATCTGTATTTAATTTTTATTTCAAATCGGTTTTTTTTTATAAACAACAGGCACAAAAATTGAGTATCATTGCCAATGATATTACCAGCGTGAAACAAAAGTTAGTCTTCATGGGCGAAAAAATGTGTTTGGTCGCTTGGGTACCAGTCATCCCCGAGGATTTACGCGCGGGGGCTAAACAGATTATCCGCATTATCGGAAATAATTTATCAACGCCCTGTCTGGGTTTTCCGTTCGAAGCATGTTCGAAGAACGGTAGATAAAGACCGTGTACGGAGAGCGCGGTGTGCCGGTATTGTATTCTGCCAGGGCTTTTAAGTACGCATGTTCATAGGCCCCCGATTTATTTACAGCACAAGGTCGTAAAATTCCGAAAAATGCTTCTAGCCACTGCGGATCTAAATGTGGGTTTTCTATGGTCTTATCCATTCGGCCAATCGCGAATCCGTATTTTAACCTTGTGATTTAGACAACCTGTGCCTAGTTTATTTATTTGATAGCATGAAAACTTGTGTCAAATGTTTTTTATTATAAAACTAAAAATTATAATTATATTGTTTAAAACTTAGTTTCCATTTTAAAATAGGTGAAGAAGAGTAATATTGAAATAATACTGAAAAGTCTTTTTCTACCTGAAAGAGTGTTAAACATATTTGAAATATGGTTCTTTTCGCTACTTGCAAAGGAGCTCCCGCTGAACCTCTTAAAATTGAAAATGTTTAAACTTTATTAAAGCTTTATTTTGGCTTACAGCAAAAAAAAGCATGAATACAGCTTTTTAAAAAATCACTAAAAATATAAAAGCTTATGAAAATTCAAAAGGATGAAGTACCTTGTGACGCTCCTGTGGAAACCAACGATCTAAAAGATCAATATATTAATTTAAAATTATATTACTTTTCTTATTTATCTTAAATGTCTTGTTTTGTGTTGAATTTTAAAATACATTTGTTTTGCTTGATTCATTTTTTATCTCGTTTTTTACTGATAAAATATTATCCTAGATATAAAGTTTCTTGTAAAATGCACCTTATCCGTTTTGATGTTCCAAACCGATGCTTACCCAAATTAAATTTAAAAAATTTAGCCAAACAAAGCCTAAATATTTTACAGAATTATATTTTTATTATTCTATTCGTAAAACTCTATTTAAAAAAATAAACTATACATTTAATATTAACGATAACAATTTTTATCGACTTCTGAACATTTTAGTAGAGTGGACTTAAAGCATTTTGGAATTTCCCCCTTATTTGTTTTTCATACTTTATGGCAAATTAGGTTTTTATATCTTAGAAATGTTTCCTAGTTTGAAAAGGATAATTTTTATAGAAACAGAAACAAATTATCTATACTATCTAACTAAACACGTGTAAAAACAATTAAAATAGATATCATTATTTAAAATTAATAAATAATAATAAACTATAACTGAGGCTTTTCCAAAAACATATAATTATTCAACGATTAAATAGTCTTTTAATCCCCTTAGAAACTTAAGTACCTATGTCAGTGATACGAAGTGAGGCTTGTAATATAGTTGTCAGAAAATATGATAACGCTGCACAGTGCAGCGATCTGTGGAGAAAAACCTAATTTTCGTTTTTATAGCATAAGTCCCATTTTTAGTAAAAATGACACTAAATTTATCGAATCTTTGAAATTTATCGCACTAAAGTACAGAAAAAATTCATGTAGTATATTAAACCGAGGTATACACGGTCATGCAAACCTGAAACGCATTTGCATGAAAGCAAATGTCAAATGAAGCTTTTAAAACACACGATTAAAATGTACCAATTCAGCAAAAATATTTTTATTTTTGTCAATATATTCATTACTTTTAACCTTCCAAAAGCATGGATAACCCTGGTACATATCTATAAAATCATGCAATACATCTTCTGGCGCCAAAGAGCCATTTTGTTAACTTAAATCCAACAATATAACCCCGTAAACGACGTTCCTAAACTGAAACGGTAACTGACATGTCCTACAAATGCACAAGTTTGTATGACGCGCGCCCCAAAAATCAAACTCGGACATCGAGTCGCATGCCAATCCAGATGTGGCAGTTTTTTAATACACACGGTCAAATTTGCGCGCGAGCTTTAGCTTTTTTAACAGATGTGACAGTTTTGCATGGCCGTGTATACCCCGGTTAACAGTTATATCAGTTGTGATTGTTCCTAAGTTGCAAGATTTTTTATAAAAAAAAGGTTTTTATGAGTCTTATCAGATCTTCATCTTATAAGACAAATACATGTAAATTTCTTAATAATTACATATTTAGGATCTAATTATTTGATATCTACCAATTTGTTTTTCCTATTAAAAGAAAATGGTGCAGATTTGTATATATTTGTTTAGGCAACTTTACTAAGCTATTAAAAAAAAGTATTAGTTAAATTTGTAATTTTTTTTGCTATTTTGTACAAAATTGAATGTAGATTATGACTATCATACTTAGAATTGCGATTATTTGCAACATTTTTAAAAACAGATCGTTTTTACTCTGCAAAAGTTACACACCTACGGTAAATGTTTTGAATCTTGGGTTTCGGTAATAGGGCAAGAAAAACAGTTGTAATAGAGCTAATTATAAATGCTTTTAACATCCGAGATTCTAATGATCTAAATGTAATTAGTACAACTTTTTAATTATAAAAGTTCAATGTTCCCAGGTACCAGTTTACCGCTAGACAACTGGTGTCAATCTAATTATTACCCAAAGTGGTTTTATAATTTATCTGAATTATGTCTATGTTTGTCTATATTAATCAAAAGAACAATTAATTAAGCATTTTTGCCGAGAAGACTAAATAAAAATAAAAAAGGTCAAAAAAGGCAACATTTTTCTAGGTTCCCAAAGAAGAAACGCCTGTTGGACCAGTTGCTTATAAATATTAAAAAGACAATCTAGTTTAAAAAAGAAAAAAATTAGAGACCAAAAGTATCGTAATTGCGCTTGCACAGAAGCGATACGTTGGTTCCAATCCGTTACGTTAAACTCGTCAATACGGCACACGTATCCGTATCGCTATCGGTAACATATCCCGACTTTGGTACGTCAAAATTGGAAAAGCAGAAGATTTATAACCATTAAACTTGATTGATTGACAAGTGTGTAAAAAGCTAAGAGTTAAGAGTTACATTGGATCAAAAATGGCATCGTTTAATTAAACACGTTAATAAAATGCAGTTGAACCACAGTAAAATTACGAAAAAAAAAAACGTTGGAAAAAAACTGTTAGGCGTCTGTTGGATACCTGTTAGGTTACAAACTCTAAACAAATTTTGTTTAGGTGGTTGCATAAAGAATTTTAAATTACGTTACGTAAGCATGTTTTTAAGCTGTGCTTTTAAGCTTTTTGATCGCCGACATATTGTCTCTCGTTGCGTATAAGGATAGGTATAAGTGTGCAGCATATTTATCGTGCTGCTTTTTGTCTCTATTATCAAGGCAATGCACCCTATAAAGCAGCTTGATAGAGCGGTTTTCCGCTCGCGGATGATAATTCAGCGTTGTGATTGGTTAGTGCAAATTTAAAATGCTTGGCCTCGCCATTTTCGACGCGATCCGCAAGAAAGCGGAGATAAAGTTTAACTTTTTGCGTTTTCCACTAGATTGATGACCAGGAACTATAACCTTTAAACTAGTTGATGAGCTTGCTAAGTTGCTTGAAGATAAGACAAGACGTTAAAGATCCATTTTAAATAAAAGAAGTGTTATGGACGACATTAACTACACTTATTTTAATTATTTACTTCAGTATGATATTTGGCGAAAAATATATATTTCCTTACTTTCAATACGACCAAAAAGACAAAAAGGAGGCACAGTTTTGGGTTAGAAAAATTTTTTTAGAAAGAAAAGTTCATAGCCAATATTATACTTTATTAAAGGAGTTAAGACAACATGATGATGAAAACACTTCAATTATTTAAGAATGTCAAAGCAGCATTTTGACAAATTGTTACAGAAAGTTGAGTCAACTATTAGCAAGTCCCACACGTTCGTGAGCCAATAACTGCAGGGCGAGCTGCCTAGCTTTGTACTCTAAGGTAAATAGGTAACAAAAAGTGTATGTGGTAAAGTAAAAGACTAAGACAAGCTATTAACCAAAGTTAAGCCTAATTTGCCGGATTTCCTGTTATCCATCATCCAATCCATTTGCCATCCCACAGACAGATGATGATTGACATCTAGTGACCTTCACAACCGTAGTCATCAACCAAAGAAAATTCTAACATAAAATCACCATATTCGAAAACAAAACGCTTTAATATTTTCCGCTACAATGGACGTGTCAACGGATTTTCTGCGCGTATTTTTAATCAAATAATAAAAATTTAGTTATTCTTATCGAACGACAAAACAAATTTATTAATTTTAAGTAGGTATATGTTTTAAAACGATTTATCTGGTCTATAACGTGTTTTCTTATCCGTAAAAGCTGCGATTTAGTAAATTGTTACCCATGAAGCGTGAAGCCTCACAAGCTAGTTTCTAGCGGTTTTTAATACGTCAAGATAAAGATTTCCTTTCTTTGGTTTCCTTTTAAGAATGGCCCAGTATTGGGTCATGAGTTTCTTGTCTTTATTAGACACAGTAAATAATATTTGAAATTGGATTTAGAGAAGACAAAAGTTAGTAATAATAAATACAGTGCGATTCAAGAATCGATCACAAAACTTAAGGGGGTGATTCTATGATGATGGTATTGTTTTTTTCTCATAATTCGACTTTGTTTCTAAAAGTCAATACAAAACACAGACGCCAGCACACAATATGCAATTTGTCGTGAACAATTGGATACAATCGGGACAACATTGTCGGCCGACTGTATCTTGTTCAAAAAATTTTTAGCAACGAAGTTGGTCAACATTTGCAGATACAAGTGTTTCGCGTCCACACTTGTTTTAAAGCTTGTACAAACCTGCCGATGTTTTCCAAATTTAATGGAAACCAGGCGTCTTGCCAATTCCTTGGATGAAAACGCCCACGGATCACGGATGTTGCCATGGCGTTTGCAACAAGTCGGCCTACCGATGTGCAACATTCAAGATACAGTCGACCAACAAATGTTTTCGCCGATTGTATCCAAGTCTGTACGTGGCTTAAAGCATCTTTATCCGCAAACCATTGATTCTGCGTGGCTACAAAGATTATGGTGTAGAAGAATTTTCTTAAGCCCTATTTTAACGAAGGGCACTGTAAATGGTATACTATACCAGGTGCCCATGAAATTACTAGCAAGCCTGTCATTTTTTGAGAAGTGCCACACGATTTTAAAATTTTGGTCAGATGTATGGTTGAATAGGATGCGGATTTCTGATGTTTCAGATATTACGTGGCACATCCGGTTTATCCGAAGGTGCTCTCTAATTTGATATTTTAAAAAATCGCATTAGCCATTAGCATAATTTTTTTAACAAATCGATACAATTGGCGATTACCATGACATTTTCGAACACCATTTTCTTAAAAACTAATTAAGGTAAGTATAACATGTGGTACATCTATTTTCTTGGAATTGCCTGTAAAATTATTTTAAAAAAATATACAGGGTGTTCAAATTGAATTAGCAAAATTAAAAGCACTTCTAGTTAAGCCAGACGTGCCACATAAAATCTGAAACATCAAAAGTCTGCATCCTATCCAATTATCCAACCATATATCTGACCAAAACTTTAAAATCCTGTAACACTTGACAAGAAAATGACAGGTTTGCTAAGAACCTCGTTGGCACCCGGTACGTTTTTAACGAAAATACTTCTTTTTGGTTCCACCTTTATCTATTTATAGCAACCAAAAATTGCTGTGTGCAAACAAACGTAGGTTTATATCATCTTTTTAATCTTATTTCAGTTTGTTCCAAAAACGCAAATTTGCTGATTCACCAAGAAAATTGCTTTACTTTTAATATATGAGACTTAAGTCAGTGAACACGCTTTGTAACAATTTACTGGTCAAAGCTCTTGTACTTCCAGGTAAGTCTGGGTAATGTACTGACGATTTAAACCGTTACAAATGTGAAATGCTGTTAAAAATGAACATAACAGTATGCAATAAAAGTAAATATACAAATAAAATTGCGGCCGTGCACTCAATTGCTTATTTTAATTTTTTATACGGGGTGTCCACCATTTAATGATATACAGAATGAGAATAAGAATGATACACTTGCTGATGCCTGATATCTTAGGATTTATCCAAACATACTTATATTAATGAACCAAAACTTGATAATAAGGAGTAAGAAGGTAAGGTGGGTAAAAGTTTAAATATTATTTTTAAGTTATATCGACAATTTTTTAATAGTTTTGAATATGGAAATAACTCGGTATTTAGGGGATTTTGGACGTGAACTCTTCAGATCTGATGTTAATTTTTATGTGTTATCTAGAGGGCGCTATCTACACTACTTTTAATTTCTTCAAACGTCACCTGTCAAACGTCTTCTCTCATATGTCAAAACTTATCGGTCATATCTGAAAAAACTACGTGACCTCGAAATTATGTGCTGAGCGCAAAATGCCTGGGTAAGAATTTAAAATCGATGTGCGCAGACGCGGTTACTTTAACTTAAGGCGTACAGGAGTTATCCACAATTAAAAATCAACAATGAACCTGGTGTTATGCGGCTGTACCATAAAAGGAGACCGCCATTATTATTATTATTATTATTATCAAGATTATTATCACAAACTAATTAAAAATATTTTTTCTAATAAAAATAAATAAAATGTTGACGATTTAGAAATGCAGAGTGGAAGTGCTAATTGAAAGAAATTGGCACTGTTATTTTAAAAAACATAATGATAGAAAAAACAAAAAATTAAATTTGGGCATTTACATTAGTTAGCACTTTTCGCTCTTCGAATACCCAAGTTTCTATTTTTTAAAAACAACAAAGTGTCGCAATAATAAATGTAAGTATATAAACAAAAAGTTAATAATCTAACCGCTGTCAAACATGCGTGAATAAGAGAGAGGTACAATTTAAATTACCGATTTATTTTTTTGCAAAAACCAATTTCTTGAAAATCACTTCCTATTCAACAAATAAAAGTTTTATTTCAGTGACTTGCTTCAGGCGGCGTTATCTTTAAATAATATTTGTAGAATTTAAAATGGGCAAAAGTAATTTAAATTTTAATCAAAAATTGTATGTTTTTTGCAATAAATGCCAATTATAATTATTCCTGCTCGGTAATATGTTATTTATTTTATTTATTTATTTAGATAACTAAACAAACTAAAGGACAAATAACAAATTGTATACAATGGGCCCTTAGCCATGTACACCTAAGGTAGCAAATTTTCAGTGTAAATAGATTGGATTTTATTCCTTTCTTTAATTTTTTTCGGAATTTGCAAGATTTTTTGTATTGACTTCATTTGATATTTGTAGAAATGACTGCGAAATTGTTTAAAACGCCGCATACTTTGATGACGTAGTTGGAGTGTGCCCACGTCACAAACGATACAAGCTACGACATCCTTTTTCTATTGCTTGTTCCTTTGTTGGCATATTTATTTAACGTAATGCTTTTCTCATAAGCACTGGCGACATTGTGAAGTTGATTGAACTCGCAAATTGTGGGATAAATTTTAATCAACTTTAAAAATTATTTACAAATAAAGCTATACACAATTTTGTTAAAATTTTAATTTTTTTCGGATTGTAGGCGTATTTAACTATTATTAATTAAAATAGTTTTTTTGACATTGTATAATACTGGCCAGAAGCCTATTGCCGAAAACGTAATATATTTGGCATATAAGTGGAAGCAAAATGGATCAGAAGAGTTGTGTTTGCTCCACTCACATGCCATTAAAATACGTGCCTATATAATACCTTATGGCATTCTAAAAGTTTTATTCTTTAGGGTGGATATTTGGATAAGCACTAATAATATTAATATGTGCTGACGTCACGAGGAACTTTTTCGGCCATGTTATTAAATGATAAGTGTTAACATCAGTGCCAGAGAAATACAGTTTATAGAATTATTAGAACAACCGTTTACACAACACTTTTTCATTATTATTGAGTTGCAACTTCTCTTTGAAATCTCATCTTCCAAAAATTCTAAATAAATCAACTTTGGTTTTAGACAACTAAAGTTCTAGATAAATTAAAAATAAAATAATAGAAATAAAAGAAATGTCAATATTTTTACAATAGTAACAAGTGCTTATAAAATTAAAAAAAAGGTATAAAGTAATGTTACAGAGAAAGCTAAAAGTAACAGAAAAAATCTAATTGCATAATCTTGGTTTCGATGTTTAAAACAAATTCATTGGTAAAAGTAAATCATGACTAACTTGACTCGTTTGGAAAATACAGAGCGTATTTTAAATTCTGTCAATTTGGCCAGGCACTTGTGACTTGCTTAATATTATGCCTTGTTCAGACACTGCTAGTAATTTAGTCGAGTAGCGAGTAATTAAGTATTCTCGTGCGTGTGGACAGCTACTACACTAAACTACTTTCATAATTTTTACTGTCCGCATGCACGAGAATACTTAATTACTCGCTACTCGACTAAATTACTAGCCGTGTCTGACTAAGGCATTAGGGATAGGAAAAACATGTAAAAAGAAAAGTTTATGGGACTTTTATGTAAAATTCAGTGGCCTACCTATATTTTTTGATTGCCTTTATTTTTAAAGTTATAACACAAAGTTACGATTTTTAAATGGAACACCCTGTAGATTTTATCACCATTAGAAAGTAAGTTTGGCGTTAAAAATACTACATTTGATGTATTAATTTTTCAATAGTTTCGAAAATTTGGCCATCATCAAAATAATGTTTAATATTCTTAAAGGCTTAAAAATGTTCTTTTATGGTGATACAATATACAGGTTGTTTTATTAAAAAAATGCTATTTCATTATTGAACTCCTGACCATGACCGAAACTATTAGAAATTAAATATATTAAATGTGGTATTTTTTACGACTTTTAAGAAATCCTTTCTATTGGTGATAAAATATACAGGGTGTTCTATTTAAAAAAACAACTTTATGTTATACCTTAAAATAAAAGGCAATAGAAAAACAATATAGGTACGCCACTGAATTCTACGTAAAAATCCCTAACACTTTTTATTTACATTTTTTTAATAATCCCTAATAACAAGCGAGTTAAAAATGCCTGGCCGAACGGACAAAATTTAAAAACACTGTATCGCCAAAACGAATCAAGTAAGCCATGATTTACTTTACTCAATCATTGAATTTGTTTTTAAAATTGACACCGAGATTGTGTAATCAGATTTGTTCTATGTCTTTTAGATTTTACTATAACCTGCACGGTCAACGAAAACGCGACACCCTGTACAATCACCCCGTATATTACCAATAAGCCCTCATAGTCTGCTATACCTCACATATGTTAGATATTCAAAGGATCAAAGAGTTTCCAAATAATAGTTCCTAATGAAGGACAGCGCATATCTTTTAGTTATTTATTGCGATATTACACCAAACGGTTTCTTTAACTATTTTAACTTGTTTATATTACTAATATCTAAACATTGTGTTAAATACAAATGTAAACCTCAAATTTAAAGGCATAAACACTAGAATTTACTGCAAAAACAATACAATTTTAACTATTTTACTATTATTGTAGTTTATTTAATTTATTTAACCCTAAAAACCGTAATGCTAACAAATCCAAACTGAAAAGATCAATTAAATTTCGATTTTGTATACACATTTTGTCTAGAAAAATAATTTAGCCGATATCTATAGGTAATCAATTAAACTTTTGTGTTTTTTTTTCTCATGAATCTTTTAATTTCACCAATTATAATTAATAAGTGTAATGAGGGATTTAAAATTCGCAATATCGTGGTGGTTTTAAAAATATTGTTGATATTTGCCATTGATAATAATATAGAAACTGGAAAAATATATATTTGAGATACAATTTATTAGAAATTCGATATCGATGGCTTAGTGCTAATACCATGTATCATCAAAGTTAGCTAAATGAGGATTTTAATACCATGTATAATCAAAATTAGCTAAATGAGAAATTTTATTTTTTTCCCCATTTTAATTAGAAACGGTATACTTATGCATGCTACAGTTGGATCATTAGAAATCAATCATTTTAAGGTCAATGAAATAACTCCACCACCCCAAAATAACCTTTAATTTTACCCGAAAATTTCTTTCTAATAACATAGTATGACATACTAGTATTTTTTAAATGGCCACCATACCTAATTTATTCACCACATCCAAATTACAGAATTCATAAATAAAGGAGCTATAGCCGCCGTTTAAAAAAAAGTATTAGGTTATGTAATAAAGAGAGATGTTTCCATATGAAATGATTCGAAAATTTCGAATTTCCTCTTGTCAATTATATGAAAAACTGAAATTACAAAATGTAGGTTAAAGAAAATGAAATATATCACCACCGTACAAATAACTAAAGTGAAACCGCTTTCAGCGCGAAAACGCCCGCGGATACACGACAACGGATGTCCCTTGCATCTTGTCCTTGCTGCAAAATGAAGGAAGTAATATGGATATATTTAAGTGCCGCGTGTTGAACCGACGAAAGCCAGACTCGAAGGCGATATGTCGGTAGCGCTTTAATATGAACAACTGCATGTATTGTGAGACTGTAAGGCTAGTACTACTACTACTTTATACCGTTGATATCACGGCCTAAAATAAATTAGGTTAAAAAAGTTGTTAAAGCGAAAATAATAGCGTTTTAAAAGTAATCTCTTGTCGCCATTTTGAAAAGAAACACTATGTATGACATATCATTGAAAAGAGAGAAATAGCAATATGAAACACTTAATTTTAAAAAAAAAATAGTATTAAGCGAAAGTGATTTTCAGGTTTGGTTTGTGTGCGCGGTGTAACGATTCCAATGATGTTCCAAACATCTCGAAATAAAAGTCACTAAATATTAGTGCAATTTAGTGTTATATGAAGACTAAGTAATTTAAATAATAGAGAATTATTGCACAGTAAAATAAGGCCAGGCACTAATAATACCGGCTTATTTTGACATCTGAGCTTGCGCACATGCATGGTAGGATAAGGACTCCCTTAATAAAGATAGTGCCTGGCTTTATTTATGTCGGTTTTAGGTCGTGCCTTATTTTGGTCTTAATTTACCTTCGAAACTGTTCGTCCAACCGAACGGCTGCCGATCACAAAAGTTTTTAAAAGTAAAAATACTTAAAATCTTGCTTTTTTAAATGTATTTCTGTAATTGTGTTAAACAAAACCCTACAACAGATAAGAATAAAGAAAATTTACTAAAATGTTTCCCATTTTTTTAGGTTAATGGTTCTGTCAACGTGATTTGCAACTTTAAATTATGGGTACAAGCACTATTTAAATAAGGCCGGTATTAATAATTCACGAGCTTAATAAGGCAACTTGCAATAATTCTCTATTTAATGTTGATTTTTAAGAAAATCAACCCACTTTAAATAAGAGTTTATTTTCCTAAAAGATTTTTAAAGAACAACTATTCCTAAAAAAGTGTTTTTTTATCAAATACATTAAATATATATTTTTAAATGCAGACACAATCTTAAGAGTACAATTTGCCCAGGCGACTAATAAATTTTAATACATAAATAATGTTTTTATTATTAATAAAACAATGAACATTTTATTAACGCTAAAATTGCACTATTGTTATCAATGTCATTGTTAACTTAAATAGTTTAAATAATAATAATGGGTGTAATTTTGCAAACCTTGCACATAAAGCTCTATTTTTATTATGACTTATGTAATCATCGTAATCCAATTTACCTAATTGGTAAATAGCTAAGCAATTTGTCTAATTGCTTTTTTAATGTGAGAACCTAGCAGGTATTTAATAGTATTTATAGTACTTTTAGATAAAAAAGGTTAGAGAACATTTTATACTTAGTAAAAAAAGTGAACAAAGCTTTATAGTTTTCAAAAAACGGGTATTTTAAATAATTTGGGCCATAGGTTTGGACATTTGCTGGGATTATTAGAGTAGTCTATCAACAGAATATACGTTTACACGTACCCTCTTATCTATCCAAAAAGTACCTCTAAATAAATCACCCCTTATTATATCCAGAACGTACAATTTGTTGTATGAGTATTCCCAGCAAACAAGCGTCCATGCCTAGACTAAAAATGTATCATTGTTTTATGCGGCTATTGTTTAACCTAGATATCTCTTTGCTGTAGATAAAAGAAACAAAGATATATAGACAGTGATAAATTAAAGTTTTATAAAACTCCCGAAATTTTATGTCATTCGTCAGTTTTTTTCTGTCCAGGAACGTCTTATCAATCAAACAACCCAGGTAAAAAATGATAAACAGATTATTTTTCTTTCAAAAAATCCCATCAAAGATATACATAATATTATCTTAGTGTTACGGTAAAATATATTTTTGGGAGGCACCGAAAAGACCAGACTTACCTCCTAGTCATTAGCAGTGTAATTTCGTTCAATTTTTAAACCGTCGTGTAATAATTACTTTTAAAAGAAGTAGGGTAAAAAAGCAGTTTAGGGTTTTTGTTTCTCATTCCTAGTCCCCAGGTGTATAATATAATACTTTTATCATAACGCTTCGAAAAGCATATAAAACCATCAAGTAACCCCTTTACAAGATTTGACAAATCGCGTATATACATATCTGTATAATCTGTTTTATCCCCTTATTTAAATGAAAAATATTACCCCTTAGAAGGATAATGTGAAGGTTAGACTACTAACGTTATAAATATACAGGGTATTCGAATAAATATTAAAAATATTACAGATATAAAAGTATATTAAAAGTTAAAATATACATTTTTCGCATAATCTTCATTTTGGTAAAAAAATTCAAAGTATGGTCGAGGGTATGGTATCAAGTATTATAGACATACTTAATTGTTAAACAACTAATAATTTTAGTGGATATACCAAGTAATACTTTTCTAATTATCATCTGAGAGCTGCAGTGATGAACTAGCTGTGACTCTAATGACACTCTGTATTAATAAGAACTTAGGGCATCGTTTCAGACAAACCTTTTGCTATTTAAAAAAATATATTCTTTATTCATATCGCAAATTATAATTTCTTAAAAAAAATCAGTTTATTTTCCCTGTTCCTTTTTTACTTTTGGAAGGTTCAATATAAAAAACCGTTTTTTCCATCACCAATATGATGGTTAAATAATAAAAAATTATACTTTTAGTTAAAAACTTAGTAATACGGATCAACATTTTTTTAAACGTTTCGGGTTAGCGACATAAATAGTCTTTTTTGTCAATAGTTAAAAGTTTGTTTTAAAGTTCTTATTAATACAGGTCGTAAAAAGAAGGTAATGAGTGTTACAGTTAGTCTGTTCCTGCGGCTGTTAGTAATTTACAACACTTTCTTTGTTGGTCAATTGAAAGAACCTCAGTTTGTTTACTTCGTTTAAAATTGCAAGCTACGTCGGCATGATCTACTAATAAAATAAACCCTTAAAGATAAGAATTCTTTTGCAATAAAATGATTAACGACAATATACGCCGACGAACCTTATTTGCCTGAAAATACAATACCTACATATAACATCAAATTAACATAAAATTAGAACATTTTTGGTGGTTTAATAAGTAAAGTATAACTAAAAAAACATTATACCATTTTGTGCTCACTGGATGTCAATCATACTTGCAGTATTATGTACAATGTACACCCTGTATATTAATGAAATCATTATTCATTTTTACAGTGCATATTATATTGTATTGCATACTAAAAAGCCTTACAGCCTGACTGCCACAATATAATTCTTGGAATAATAAATTGTCGCATTTATAATTACATTTCATTGACCCCTCTGTGCATTCTGTTTGTGTTGTACGAGTTTTAATTGAGGTTTTGATATTTCCAGTGTTATCTTAAATTTACCAGAATAGTCCGTCTATGATATCACTTAAAGTTTTAGAAGTTAGTATATTTAAAAAGAGTTTATAAATAAATAACATTATAAATTAAGACATCTCTGAATTTATATTATACCGGAGTGAGAACGCAATAGAGACCAGCAATTTATTTTCTTCAGTGCAATCGTAGTTTTCAAATTTAGGGACGTTATATTAGGGAGTCACTCAGAGCGCCAATCCTAGATATACCAGCATCAATGTGCAATGCTTCCGGTCTAACCGAGAAGGACTTTCTGATATTTTCCTCAAATGGAACACACAGTATATTTTTTAGGATTTAAGTTCTGGCAGGTCATTCCTGATATAAAACCTTTAATATATTCATAACCTAACTCTTTTGGTTTTGGAGAAAATGGCGTTTGAAAATGTCCAAACGACAGCACATTATGCAGTTTTATGGGAAAACAAATGAACATAACAAAAATTTAAAATGCTTAAAATAGTTCCTTTAAAAGACTCTACCATTAGAGACCATTATAATACTACTTCGGTTTAGCCGGAAGTGCTGTAAATTGAACTTCCAAGTATGATAACCCTGTTAATTTTAATAGAACACCCTATATATTTTTAAGATTTAAATTATTTAAGCTATTCCTGATATAAAACCTATGATATACCCATAACCTATCTTTTTAAGTTTTAGAGAGAACGGAGTTTGAATAGGTCCGAACGACCTCACAATGAAACAGGTTCATGGATATTGTGTCGTCTCAGACCTTTTCAAACGCAGTTTTCCCTAAAACTAAAAGAATAGGTTATAGTATATTATAGGTCACATATCAGGAATAGCTAAGGAATTTAAATCTTAAAAAGCTATATAAGTGTTCATAAACTTACCAGGGTTATTATAATTAGAAGTTCAAATTTTACAACACTTCCGGTTAAACAGAAGTAATTTTATAGTGGTCTCTAAAGGCAAGAGGTTTTAAAAAACTATTTTAAATTTTTGTTATGTTCATTTGTTTTTCATAAAATTGGCATAATGTGCTGTCGTTTGGATATTTTCAAACCCCATTTTCTCAAAACCAAAGAGACTTAGGTTATGTATATATTAAAGGTTTTATATCAGGAATGACCTGTACTAACTTAGATCCTAAAAATATGACTGAGTGTTCCATTTAAAATATCAAAGTTTATATCACTCCAGTTAAACCGGAAGTAATACACAGATGCTATGATATCTAAAATTGGCATCCGGTGATAAGATATAAAGTTCCTAAATTTGAAAACCATACGATTGCACTGAAAAAATAAATTGCTGGATACTAATTTCGTTGTCACCCGGTATAGGCTGTTTCCTGTTAAAAAAATAAGAGAGTAAATAAATACAGGGTGTTTTCTAATGGCGGTAAGAAAATTAAGGGCGTATTCCTAAGTCTTTTTTCGGAAATATAATTCATATAAACATGGGTCATCAAACGTTTCGTTCCCAAGATACAGATTGTTAAACTTTTCCAAAAAACTAAAAAAATTCGAAAACACTTTTTTAGTAAAATTTGTTAACTAGTTAGAAACGTTATTTAATTAGGTATTTGTTGTGGTTATTAAATAATTGCTAATAAACAGTTAAAACACCTAATTAGAAAAAAATGTCTTATTTTTTTTGTATGGCTAGCGGATTTAATTATTTGTTTTTCTATCAAACTGAGGAAGCTACGTAAAATATGAAGAAACAAAAAAAGTTGTATTTTTAGGTGTTTCATCTGGAAAAAATATAAAAGTTGCAAAAAAGTGATTGGCGTACATTTTTGTCTCAATATTATTAGCTAAGATACTAATTAAAAATAGTTTAGGGGTAAGTTTACTTTCTATTTCAACAAATACCACAGCCAAATTTTATAAAAATTAAATAAGGCATATTTAAGATATCATTAAAAACCCGATTTTTTTAATGTTAAATTTTAAAACCCCTGAATCTTAGATACAAAGCATATCCGGACCCATGTTTATATGAACTTGTTTTCATTAATTGGGCTCAGGAATACACCCTTAATTTTTTTACTGCGATTAGAAAACACTGTATAAACAAGTAAAAACATCAAACATTGGTTTTATGATATAGGGTGTCAAAAAAATAATTTTTATTAATATATTTAATCTTCCTAGTCCAATTTTAATAAAATTTGACAGTGGCGTCTGCAGCGGCACCTGAATAAATATTACTAATAAAAAAATGTTCGCCACTGACTTTTGTGCAATATTTATATATTTTTTAATTGGACAAACAAAAACACAGCTTCTTCGACTTTTAATGGGTTTTAAATCCTGCTTAGTTTTCGAGAAAAAAATATAAAATCGGTATAATTGCGAATCCCTAACCAGAACTAAGCATGACCCCCCCCAATGTCAATTAATCAAATTACAGGTCCCTATGCTTTTATTGTAGTATCTCTTTCAGTTTGGTAATAAGGGTAAATTTTTTTAAATGATGTAATAGCAATTTTTAAACTGCCCTCGTATTATTATAATAGTTGTTTAACGTTACACCAATAGGTAGCGCTAGTACAGCTTTGTCGCACGAACAACGTACAGTAGAGAGAAAACAATAGGTCTAGTACCTTTCTCTCTTGAGATCCTGAGTTAATTCTATTATGGAAACACCGCGAAAGTGTACTCTTTAAATAAAAAATAAATAAAATCGGTCCACAAACGCCAGAGTAACCGCTACATACATGGCGAATTGATAACCTCCTTCTTTTTAAAATCGGTTAAAAAGTAGTTTGAATGATAAAGGTGGGGGGATTGTTAAAAATATCAAGAGGTTTTATAACCATAACACTTATTTATAAAATGTTCGACGTGACGTTCGATCCGATTTCGGATGGGATGTGTGCGTCGTGCTCATTAAAGCCTATTATCGTATCAAGAACCGTGTCCGATAGAAGTAGAATGTTAAATGATTTACGATATGTTGGACGCGACGTCCGATCAATATCGGATCGGGAGCCTGATTTTTGACGGTAAGCCAAGAGAACCCCAAGAAAAAGGTTTTTTTCTTGGGGAGCAAAATTGCATACTTTTAGTAGTAATAATGTAATAGAAAGAGGCATACAAAAGATAAATTGTACCTCCTTTCCAGCAGAAATGTCTACTTCCTAAGTCGAAAATCGGGCCCCGAATGTATGCGTCGTGGTCATAAAAATATATGATCGATCAGTCGAGCCTCACTGATCTCGATGGATTGCCAATGTTATAACCTGCGCGAAACAAAAGTTACATTTCATGGGCGAAAAACCGGTTTGTGCGCAAGCAGAGTTAAGGGTAAAGGCACCTGGCGCCAAACAGACTATCCGCATTATCGAAAAGAATTTGTCGACGGCGTCCTGGTTTTATGTTCGAAGTACGGTAGCTAATGAGCGTTACGGTCAGACCGCGGACGAAGGGTACGGGGTGCCGGTGTTTGTATTTTGGCACGGCTTTTAAGTGCGCATATTCGTCCACCCATTCATTTGTTTACTGCGCGAGGTCGTAAAAATCCGAAAAATGCTTCTTGCGACTGAGGATCTAAATGTAGGTTATCTATGGTCGACCTCCTGATAATCGTATCCGAGAATCAAGTTCGATCGTCCGATAAGGCTGACCACACAAATCCCACTTTTTAATCGGACGATCGGACACGACTCTTAAAAACGAATACCTGAAGGTTGACTAATCATAGGATTTTATGACCACCACGCACACATCCCATCCGAAATCAGATAGGAAGTCCCGTTAAACACCAGATAATCTGTCAGATCGTCCGATTAAAAGTAGGATGTGTGCGGCTTGCCTTAGGGATACCATTGTAGAAAAAATATGAAATATGAAGAATAATAATAAGTAAACATAGCTAAATTAATAATTTAAAACAAAATACTTAACTGCACTAGTTGCAAGGTCACCTAAATCTCCAGCTTTCGATTATTTCTTGCACTTATAATATCTATGTAATTACACAATAAGGTAATGATGCAAAACTATATTTAGAAAGTTTGTGCGACCTTTAAAAGAATTTATTTTTTTATAAATGTTGTTTTTAATTAAGTACTCTTTGGATATGATATATTTAACCCTAACATTAGAGAATTATTGCAAGTTCCCCTATTAAGCTCAGAAATTAATAATACCGGCCTTATTTAAATAGTGCTTGTACCCATAATTTAGAGTTATTGCAAATCATGTTGACAGTATACCATTAACCTAAAAAGAGGGATAAAATTTTAGTTGCTTTTCTTTATTGTTTTGTGTTGTAGGGTTTTGTTTTACACAATTTAAGAAATACATTTGAAAAAGCAAGGTTTTAAGTATTTGTACTTCTAAAAACTTTTCGATTTTGTGCTCGGCAGCCGTTTGGTTTACACGAACAGTTCCGAAGTTATAATAAGGTCAAAATAAGGCACGATCTAAAACCGACATAAATAGAGCCAGGCACTATCCTTTTAAGAGAGCCCTTATCCTATCATGCATCTGCGCAAGCTCAGATGTCAAAATAAGGCCGGTATTATTAGTGCCTGGCCTAATTTCACTGTGCAATAATTATCTATTAGGTGTGTAAAAGTGCGGAATAATTTAAAAACGGTTTATTGATTTGGAGCTTTTTTCATCCTTCTGTGGTTTTATAATTAACTAGTATGTGTCGTGTAGACCGAGGTCCAAAAGAGAATAATAAACATTTAAAAAAAAATAAATCGAATTCAAAACAATAATAAAACTCACTAACAAAATAATAAAAAAAAGTCTGGTATTATTATTATTATATTAGGGTATTAAAAAGCGTTTGTTTAAGTAGTTTAGCACATATGGTATTACCCGAATTTATTTCTTTAGTTTTTTTATTTTTATTTTTTTACTTTTTAGTGAGTTTTAATATTGGTTTGAAGTCGATTCATTTTTTTTTAACTGTTTACTTTTCGCATTTTAGTTTATTATTACTACTATTAAATTAGTTAACATACACTAAAAAACACAGACTACAGTAAAACACAAACACATGTAATTTTACTGGTTTGAAGCGAATTAAAAAAATTCGACTAACCAGAACTAACGATGGCCCCATCCCCTCCACTGTAACAGTTTTGCATGACCGTCTGTAGCGCTTTCAACCAATTAAATTACACGTGCTTGTGATTTTTCCTGTAGTCTAAAAACACTACTAGTACCTATTTTAGTTCGGTGAGAAGGTTAATTTTGCTCCAAGGTTGTCGATTCTGAATGTTCCCCTTTTTTATCGAGCATATTTCCTAACTAGAGGCAGCTTTGCCGCACGAATAATATACGACAGAACGAAAAATAGGTCTAGACCAAGGTTACTTTTTTATTTATAAGGTTACGACACATCCTTAACTTTTAGGCGGTTCGAGGTCGGGGACGCAAGGAAGGGCACTCCACGGAGAAAAGTTGGCAAGACTGGGTAAAATCATAGCTGCTGATCAATCCAGTGGCGTCTAGAATTTGCGCATTTCATTTTGCATTGTTTTGAAAGTGATATTTGTTGAAAGATGTAATTCCAAATGTTGTTTATTTAAAGTAAAAGAATTTACAACTTAATAATAATTAAAAACTGTTGTGTTTACGGTTGTTCTACTAATACAATAAACGGTATATCTCCGGCACTGAACAACATGGCCAAAAAATGGGAGATGTGACGTCATAACACGTCAAAGCAATATGGCTGAATGTCGCGACCCTATATAGACCGACTTTGGTCTAGACCTACTTTTCTTTCTCGCGATCCTGACTTGGGTTTTTTATGGGACCGCGAAAGTACACTCTTTTAAATAAAAAGAATATTTAAAATCGTTCCACAAACGCCGTAGCAATCGCGTAATATACACATAAAAAAACATACATGCGAATTGAGAACCTCCTCGTTTTAAAGTCGGTTAAAAATTGAGAGTAGCTATTTTTGCAGAAGCTACTGAAAAATAAAATTAAAAAAAGTTAAATTAATTTTTTTTCAAACTGCTTACGATATTTGGTACTAAAAACGAAACCTTTTATTAAAATGTATCATTAAAATGGCCATATCTCTTTAATTATTAAGATATCAAGACAATTAAAATAAAATGTTAAGAAAACGTGAAGCTATAACTTTATATTAACCATTGTTTTTTACTGTTAGCAATAAATCCTACGGGGTGATAAAAAAATTGAAAAATGGATAATTTTTAATCGCCCTATATAATGTGCTGTTAAAAGGAGAAATCTCATTTGTTAATAATTTATACCCTTACCCATTTCTGATATTTTATAATCACAAATTTGACTACTCCCTTTCAACAGCACATTATATAGGGCGATTCAAAATTATCCATTTTTTTCAATTTTTTTTTATCACCCCGTAGGATTTATTGCTAACAGTAAAAAACAATGGTTAATATAAAGTTATAGCTTCACGTTTTCTTAACATTTTATTTTTTTAATTGTCTTGATATCTTAATAATTAAAAGAGATATGGCCATTTTAATGAAAGCATTTTTGTATTGAAGCTTATGGAAGAAATCGAGCATATGCGAGACGCTTTCATAACCAAACCAATAAATAAGATGCTAAAGAATAATTTGATTTTATGTAGTATCTCTTCTATTTTATTTAATAAAAATTATTATTTTAAGAATTCAGACAAAAAATTGATCCATCAAAATCCTATTATTGTATTAGTGAGTTTTTAAATGAGTTTAAATTAGCTAATGGATATGTTACTTTATATTTATTTATTTTAAATTACATACCTACTACTTTTAATTATATCTGACCACTTTTTAATTTTTATTTACATTGTGTGTTTATGTATGCTTCTTTTGTGTCTGATTGAATTATTATCTTTTTAATTTAATTGAACCTATTTTACCACAAGATTTTAACTCTATTTTTAGATTACACTGCTTTAGTAAAAGAACTGCAACTTTTAAATATCTTTAAAACTGCTAAAGCTATGTTTACTAGATTTGGTATCTAAGGTGCATAGGACATGTGGAATTAAATAGTGATATCGGCACTGTTGCTAGATTTTCCAGTTTTGTGCTACACGTATTTATTTTAGTAATTTAAATGGAATTCCCCATTTCTTCTTATTGCATTAAATTGGGCTGATTAAATTAAGTCGATTCCTAAATTTTCAAAATTCTGTGTTTATAAGTTGTCGAGATATGATACACTACACTTTCGGCAAAAAGTTATTTAGCGTCTACATATCTCTAAAACCACTAAAGCTGTGGTTACAAAATTTGGTATTTAGCGGTTTTTCGGCATTTCTAATTATTCAGTAATATTAGCATTGTTGGAAAATTTTAATAGAATTGCGGTGTTGTCATATCTCAGTAACTGGTAAGGATTAAAATTTAAAAATTTGAAAGCTTACGAAAATTGGCACTTTCCTTTTATTGCAATTAAAATTAATAGGACATTCCATTTAAAATACCAGAAATATTATATGTAACGCAAAACTGGAAAATCTGGCAACAATGATAGTATCACTGTTCAATTTTACTTGCCCAAAAACCTAAAATTCCGAAATTTGTAAACGCAGCCTAAGCGGCTTTGGAGATATTTGAGCGCATTTGAACTTTTACCTAAAATGTGGTGTTGTCATATCTTAACAGCTGGTAAAAATGAAATTTTGAAAATTTGTGGACCTATTAAATTTGGCCTGCGCAATTTATTGCATTAAAAAAAAAAGGGGACAATCCATTAAAAAAACAAAAAAGATACGTATAGCACAAAAGAGTGAAATCTGGCAACGGTGCCGATATTACTATTAAATTCTTCATGCCCGATTTAAAGATATTTAGTGAGTTGCAGTCATAGATAACCCACATTTAGATCCGCAGTGGCAAGAAGCATTTTTCGGATTTTTACGACCTGGCGCAGTAAACAAATGAATGGGTGGACGAACATGCGCACTTAAAAGCCGTGGCAAACCGGTTTTTTCGCCCATGAAATGTAACTTTTGTTTCGCGCAGGTTATAACATTGGCAATCCATCGAGATCAGTGGTTGCAGTACTTTTTACCAACCTAGGATTTTTTTGTTGCTTGTTACTGCTAGATTTACGTTATCTTATGTTGATTTATTTATCGGTAAGATGTTTTTTGTTTTAGTGAGCACTACAGCCAATATTATTAGGAAAAAAAAAAACTACGCCAATAACTTTTTATAAAGTTTTTATGTTTTTTTCAGATTAAGGAACAAAAAAGGGAATTTTTGGTACTCCGTATTTTCTTTGTATCTCTTCGTTTTCAAAAAAAAAATGAAACCGCTTTCATTCTAAAAGTAGAAAAGATTTTCGATAAACTGCTTTATTTATTTTAGGGCAAAAAAATTGTTAACTTTCTATTTTTGTTTATCATATCATGTTGTCTATGAGCACCTTTTAGAAGACATTAAAGTGATAACGACCATATCACACCACACGTATACCAAGACTTGTGCTAAAAATTAGTTTCGACTGTTGCGTGTGGATTTTCGTCCGACCATACATGAGAATTGTGAATATTATTGATGCCATCACGGGTGAAGGTTGCTTCTCATCGCTACTAAAAGTATGCGCGATACAACAGGATGATTACGTATTTATCCAACCACACAAATTGCATACGCCTATCATAATCTTCCGGTTATGTTACCTTACGCTGCTGCATGGTATGGATATAGGCATTGCTCACGTGGAGCGTGTTTGATTCACTCTTTTTTGTGGAATGACCAAGTTGGGTAGCAATTCTTCGTTGAGGTGGTCGTTGCATCATCTTCCTACCAAATGCGAGTATATTCTGCTACTTCACCTCTAAACCTTTGTCAGTGAAGCTCGTTCAGATGTAATGCTACTACTGGGCAGGGTTTCGGTCTCCCGAAAGAGTTTGTTAAAAACTCTGATAAATACGTTTTTGATCCGCGAATTTCTCCGCTGTGGAAATCGTCGACGGTATTCTTGAACGGCAGCCTTGCTAGCATTTCCATTACAGAAGCCGTTAAGCAAACGCCATATTTGCATATTCTAGAATTTGAGATAGATGTCGAAATGGCATTTTATAAGGAACTTTTATTCAATACAAGCTCGAGAAATGAACGCGTCCAAACACACTGAAGCTGACCAACGTCCGCATGGCAACAAAACGGACCAAACGGCCGGTACTTATCCATTTGTGATAGAAAGCGGGAATGCTATATAACATTTTATTTACGCGAAATTTTGAAAGGCTAAATGAGAATCGAATAAGAACATATGGATTTGTAAAATTGACTTTTTACAACGGTACAATACACTCCTGGATGGGTGTGTGGCTGGATAGTGAACTCTCGTTACAATGTGATCAATCGCGAGCGCAACCATCAATGCAGCAAATAATCGTATAAGTCGGGTGCTGGTTCACAAGAATGTCATGTGAATGATTTTAATAATCTATGTGGATTGAGAATGTTGTTTCGTTAGTTATGCACGCTCTGCATTGGAGTATTGTTGTTTAGTTTGGAGCCCCTATTACAGAGATACATAAAAAACGTTTAGAATCGATACAGGTGAAATTCTTAAAACACCTAAGATACCGTATGGCGCAAAAGAGGCCTTGCTGTTGAGTTTGAAGAGGTGAGGTCATATCACGGTTTAACTAGGCTTTGAAGACCATGCAGACAGTGTATTTCTGAACTTTTATTTTTATAAGGTTATAAATAACATTATAGCATCACCTAGTATATTGGGTAACATTGATTTTTATGTACCCCCTAGAAGTTTAAGAATGCCACCACTGTTGTTCTACTAAGCATTATAACACCCTACATGCTCAGAACATGCCCTTGAATAGAATTGTTAAGACTGTAAATGGGTTTCCCAACCTGGACTTCTTTGGTCTGTCTCTCAACTCATTTAGAAACAAACTAAAAAGACTGATTCTGGAATGTTAAAGCTAGTTGTTAAGCACTCATGTCAAATTTTTATTATTGTTATACTTTTAGAGTTTATTGTAGAAAACAAATGTAAAAATGGTGTAGTAACGTATCGAGTCGCTACCGAATTGGTGATTCTTAACTTATTTGAAACTCGATTCCGAGTCGATATCTTCCGAGTTCCATAACTAGGCACTATCCTTATTAAATAAGTCTTTATCCTATTAATTATTTACGTAAAAACAGATGAGAAAATAGGACCGATAGGTTTCAGAAAGGAATATCGAGAACTCGATACCGACCGAGTCGTCACCTATCGAAGTTAAGAATCCGGGCTCTGGTCGTCCGGAACAACTTTTTCCTCTTACCTCGCTTAAGACACCCACGGTGCGTTAGTATTCAGGCTTTTTCGCCTTCGTGGTTTCAAAGATAAAAAAAAAAATGTAAAGAAAAGAACAATCCAACGTGAATACTTGCATGCTAAACACATCTGATTGGATTAGTCACATACATCCTTTTTTAACACGCTTTTATTAACTTGGGTTGTAACTATCCATCTGGCTATCTATGTAACGGAATCTTTGAGCCTAATTTTAACCAACTTCCAGCTATTCGATTTCTTTGAAACTTTGCACACTTATTAATGACCCATGACAATGCAATAATCTGCAAAAGTATCCCGTTATCTTGTTTTTAATCGCCAGGAAAAAAAATTCCATTATATTATAAAAACAACACCTGGGTTGCCATCTGTTGGCAATATTTCAAACTTTGCCACTCAATGGAGAAGAAATTTTTTAGTGGGTTGCCATCTGTTGGCAACATTCCAAACTTTGACTGGGTTGCCATCTGTTGGCAACATTTCAAACTTTGCTACTAAATGGAGAAGAAATTTTTTAGTGGGTTGCAATCTGTTGGAAACATTACAAACTTTGCTACTCTTGTTCACTAAAAATTTTTTCGCCATTTTGTCAAGAGTAGCAAAACTAAAAATGAAAATAATTAATAGTTTAAAAACTAAAAAACACGCTTTTATATGCAACCGAACTAAAATTAGAAAATAATTTTTCATTAAAAAATATTGTCATTTCATAGTAAAAAGCGTGGGGTGTTTAATATATTAAATGTTATAATTATTATATTTGCCAATATCTATGATGGAAAAGTTATGAAAAAATAGTAAAATGCACCCCACGCTTTTACTATGAAATGACAATATTTTTTTTAATGAAAAATTATTTTCTAATTTTTAGTTCGGTTGCATATAAAAGCAAATTCCTATCTAAGTGAGGAATAAATACTAAAAATAGGAATGCAAATTGACCATGCCAAGAAATGGTTTACGCATCAAAATGTTTATAATTAAATCATCTTCCTATTTATTTCTAAGCATATTTATGTAAACAAAAAGTTAAATTTAATTATTTGTATAAAAAACCTAATACATCTAGACTAAGGCCCTGGTTTATAAATCAAAATTTAATTTTAGTATTAGTATTAGTATTAGCATTAGTCACAAGATTTAAGAACAGACATTTTGAATTGGAAGTGTTTATAAAAACCAAATTTAATCTTCTGGTCTTAAAAAACGACCTATAAATTCTCTAAAATCCAAAACTGGTAACTCCTCTTCATTCAAGTTACATTTCCTATTTTTTTTAATGTAGGTAATTATTGTATATCTATTCTATTCTATTCTATTCTATTACCACCAAAAAAATTCTAAATTTAAGTTAGGTTATACTAATACTAAAAGAATTAAATTCTGATTTATAAATACCCGGCCCCTAAATCTGCGGTGCTTTTGAAAAAAAAGGTAAACAAATGAAATATCCATGGATTTAACAATACGCACATGCAAATTTACACCAATTCCGGTTAAGATGAAAGTAATTGACCAGATGTTATTATATCCAAAAATTAAAAAATAAAATTTAGCGACTTGGCAACGTTGCGGTTACTGGAAATTTAGAACATAATGACATTTCATAATCAAGTTTTGCTTTCTGTTGTTGCAGTAAGATATTCTATTTTTTAAAGAAGTTTTATGATTTATGGGATGAATGTAATAAAAAATAAGAAAATAGTTAGTCTACAAATAGTGTTAAGCGTTTTAGTGGTAGCCATCATGGATTTAATTAAAAATTCAGCAATGAAGCAAAACGTGCGAAGTCAGTTTTGGTTTATCTGCAGTTCAAGTCTAAATAACGAGGAACTTACGCTTTATGGCTATAAAGTTTCTCGAAACACTGACTATTATCCTGCTTTGTGTTATTTAGGTTGTCAAACAATGATGCCTAATATTTTTCGTGAAATTTAATGACTAATCAGGTAATTTATGTAAATATTCTTCGCCAAATTTAATCTAGATACCCATTTTTATCAGCTGTTTGACCGTATTGCAACACTGTGCTCCTTAATTTGAATTCCCAATCGCATCTGATGACACAAAAACATATTGTACTAAGATTTGAAAGCGATTGTTTTCATCCAAGAAAAAAAATAGGCTGAATACCGACTTGGTTTTCACCTAAGTTACTTAAAGTAATAGGTACTAGCAATAAGACAGAATGTTATTAATAATTAAAATTGTTTATTTTTAAAAAACAAAGTAGAAACTACCATAAAATAACACTGGAAAATTAAAGTTTTAAATTAGTTTAGTTTATTACCACTGGTTAATTAACTATTAAATGAAACATGGATACCTACACAGATTGTAATTTTGAATTTTGCAACATATGTTTAACACTATTTTATAAACAGTTGTGCATCATTGCTTAATTACTTTACAATTAGCTCGACAATGAGGTATGCACTTTTTTATTTAGATTTGTGCTGCATTTGTTTTGTAATATAAATACCATCCTCCAAAAACACTTACAGACGACAAAATTTAATGTAAATTATTTTGTTTCCATTTTTAGTTTGTGGCGTGTACAAGGGCGTGTAGCTAGTGTAGCTGAAGATACTGTAGAATCAATAGCTAAGGTATATCGGCCAGTAAAGCAGTAACAAACGATGTACGTGAATCATACAATACAAAATGTTACAATAACGTGAATACTGGCATTTAAACATTTCCGATTGTATGACAGGATATTTCGTGCAGATAATGATGACGTCGGTGGCTTCTTTACTAAACGCGCGGACCCTAAAACCCGTTTAAGTTTTTGTTATCTAATAATGCCGCCTTTTTCTTAAATACCTACATATTTAGTTTACATTTGGTAACTATTTTGATGTTTATGCTTGTTTCTCGCGACGTTTCTAACGACTAGAAAAAGTAAATAAAATATGAACAATTAATTATTAAAATTAGCAATACTTTATACAATTTCCAGGTCTAATTACAACCTACATTGATGGTTGGTTCTGGTTAGTTTTTTTAGTTCTTTAGCAAAATGCAAAATTATTAAATGTCCATTATTTAACATTAACACTTTCTAAATAAATAAAAATATAAACATTTAATCATTTAATCTAATTAAATACCTAGGTACTTTAAACAAAAAAAAATTCAGGTGATAAGCAAATTGCAATAACTGTTGATTCTTAATCTGTGTCAATAAGCATTAGTAAACCATGCCATAAATTATGTAGGTACATTAACTGTGAATACTTTAAGCAATGCAATAATTTTAATACTTTTAGAAGTTTGGTAAAATTGGTCTTGATATTATTTTTTACATTATGTGTATATTTAAGACTACAATCCTTGTAAGTAAAAAATTAACAAGGAAAAATGTATTACCATTAATAAAACTTAACATTGGCAAACACTAAAACCACATTATTCCCACCATAAATCCTTCAATAAAACCACACAACCATTAGATTTAAATATTTTATTGGACCTCAACACAACAGAGAATATGCATAATACTTCTAATGTGCTTTTTCTACTTAAACCAAGTGGGCTATTTTAGATTACATATTCTACTGACCTATTTTAGATTTATTTAAAAATATTTTTATTTGTATTTTAAAAGTATTTTCTAAATAAATTGCCATAAAAATCCTATACTATAACGGGTGTTGCTTAAAGGTGTTTTCCTTTACGACTTTTTTTTATCTTTTAAGACGTAAGAATGATTTTTTCCTGTTTAACCAGAAATGACTGCTACTACTACTACTACAGTTATATTTTATCCCATTTCAATAGTATATTATGATATTTTCAATTACAGATGATTAAGCTAAAACAGTTAATTTTGAATGAATTAGTCATAGAAAAAAAGAATTAATCCTCTTGAGATTTTATGACTTCTCAGAAGGGTTTAATCGCTTGCAAAATGCCATTTCGAGTCAACACCAAGGTCATAACCACCTTTTATTTAAAATGGAACTAGGGTGGCCCATTAGCATATCCCAAAAGAGCATTTGATTCCAAATGATTTGGTTGGTACCAATACCTAATAGGCGATGTTTCAACTAAGACTTTTTCTACAAATCATTTAATAAAGTGGATGTTGTGGTAAAACTTGTGAATATACATTTATATTGTTACAGATAGTTTATTAAATGATTTTTGGGAAAAACCCTTTGAAAAACGTTTTTGAAAAGTTGCCAATGTAAGACTAAATCGTTTGGAAAAATGCTCTTTTAGGATAGGCTAACCAGCCATCCTTGGTCCCTCGCTTATTCTATTTGAAAAAAGGAGTTGTGACCTCGGTTGTGACTATGAATAGGATTTTGCAAACTTTTACCCAACCGGGAAAAGTCGTAAAAAAAAAAATTAAGAAATATTTTTATTTTCTCATAGCTTGAACTAAAAAAATTGACCATTTTAGCTTATGACACTATTTTGACAGAAGTGTCAAAGTGCATGACATGTAAGGTGTCATTACATACAGAATGTCATATAGGTATATCAAAAAAAAAAAAAAAAAAAAAGATTAAATATATGTAAAATTATTTTTTTGATTGCATACCTGATCTCTTGGTGTTTTTTTGCCCATGTCATGGTTTACTTTTCAATCAGTTGAACCCTTCTAGAACATAAACCTTTTAATTTAAAGTATATTGCAGTTACTTGGGATTCACTTACCAGCAATATATTGAGCAGGTTGAAATACCAGGTGAGATAAACTGAACCACAAGTTGAAATTGTAAAACTAGGCCCTAAGGGACTAGAGAGATTGGAGCTAAAGTAAAACTTATATGGCCTTATCAAGAGACCTATAGACCTTTACACCCAAATAAAAATGGTCAATGGAAATTTTTAAACCAATTTTAGAAAAGTAAAAATTGAATGAAAAACACATTTATGTTAATGTTACTAAAATGTTTTAATCGTTTAAGGACTTTCTGCTGACTCAGATAAAGGCGACATTTGTTGTACCTAATATCCAAGACCAATCAATGTTAATATAAAATATATCACAAACCAAAAAAAAAAAAAGAAGCTTTCTCAAAGCACACTACACAAATACAACATACACCATATCCTAACAATATACAAACTTGGGTGTTGCTATTTGTTTACATTACATGAAAAATCGATAAAAAACGGTATACATAACGGAAGTATGTAAACTCTACGACCAATTAACTTGCAAGAAAACGGCAATATAAAAATTGAGACAAAGAAAATGACAATTTTAATAACAAAAGGTTAATTTTGGTGTAAAACTAGGACAGAGATTAATTTGGTACATTCTCCAGTTATATCTTTCTCTATCCTTGAAGGATGATTAATCTTATTCTTTGTTCACTACCGAGTTTGAAATTAAAATTTCTCGGTCAAGCAATCATTTTTTTATTAGTAAAGAGTACAATATTTATAAAAGTGATGTTGAAACTTCAGTAAATTTTTCTAATAGATCATACCTTTTATTTTCCACTTACAGACGTTGAAAGAAATGATCACTTGAACTAAAAACTAAATGTTCAAAATATCACTGAAAATTACACTAGATTTGACTACACTACTAGAGTTTTTAATCCGAAACGGCCCAAGATCTTTTCTGCGCTTTGGGAGCGGCTATAAACTTCTTTGATGTTTTTATTTTGCTTAAAAACAAATTACGGTTTTGAGCTGTAACGGGATCCTCTGCTAGAGGTCTCCCACGAACTAGCTAATGGATTGGTTGAAAAGTGTGTGGCCTGGTAAAGAACGGCGATCATGCGCCGAAGAGGGAAGTTTGACAACACTGTTAGAAAATTACTTTTCAGATTTTGGATCGTTTCTTGCGCATTCACCATTAAATTGTAACCCTTAGTACAAAAGTATATTTTCGAAAAAAAAACTTGAACGATCCACAGTTAAAAAATCACCGAAAATAGATTAGGTAAAAATGCTTTATGCTTTGATTTTTAAATTCCTATATTTACTTTAAACCCTAGGCCTAGGAAGGAAGGATAAAGCAACAGTTAAATTTTTAGATTCCTAGTAAACAATAGCTGAAAAAACGCCCATTAGATGCATTTTTAAACTAACTGTGCTATTTAATATAGGCCCTTCTACTAAAATATTTTACTTTTACTTTGACTTTCTTTTAGGGTGGTTGCGTGTGGTGGCAGCAACACGGACACAACTATAAACTTGTAGGAAAATGGAAAGACAATGGGTCATATGAATAAAAAGCAAAATGCTTATACTTATAAAATTTAAAGTAAATGATATTGCTTATAAGTATAAGCATGTATAAGCAAATGCTCATGATATAGAAAAATATAGCAAAAGCATTTGCTTATACTTAAAAGTAAAAGCATGTACTTCAAATTTTACATTTATACTCGTATAAGTGTGCATTTACAACCAATTATTCTGAAATTTTAAATTGACATTTAAACAATTGGTTAAACATTACTTGTCAAATTCAAATTTGATAAGTAAAGTTTAACCAATTTAAATGTCAATTTGAAATTTCAGAATTGGTTGTAAATGTAGCAAAAGCATTTTGCTTCTTTTTATTCATATGGCCCAATATTTAACCTACGTTTACTAAAAAGTTGTGTTTTACCAGAAATAAAATGTTTGCTATAGAATCTACTATACTTTATGGGCACTATAAATTGAGAAAAACATCCAAACAAAAAAATGTATTCCTTAACGCTAGGTAGGGGATAACTTAATGTGAACTTTCATTCATCAATTTTAGGCTTAGGTAACTTTAGCAAAGAACCAATTCTAAAATGGTATTTACAAATCGGTTATGTTGACGTTTAAACAATGAATTATACGTCAAAGTTGTCACCAATTATTACCGCGGTTATAATTGGTTGAACGCCTAAAACTGATAATTGAGTTACAGTAAGTTATTCTCTACCTAGCGTTAGGAAATCCCTAAAAAGTTGGAGTAAATGGGCATAAAACATTCGTTAAGCGTAGTTACTTACTAGGTATTCATTATAATTATAAATTGCCCAAAGTATAAACAAACATAGAATCTAGAATTAAATTTAATTATCCGATACCGAGTATGGAGCCAGTGCCTTCATTTTTACAACAAAACACAACTGTTCATAGAACTTAAAGCAATAAACTTTACATTTTGCACCTTTGTAAAATCATGATTGTTTAATAATTTCTATTTTTTAAAATTAGCAATAGGAATAGATTTTGGAAGTGAAAATAAAAATGTTTATTCGTACTTTAGAATAAAACACAGTTATAGGAAGAGGGAAACTTTGGAATGTTTTTTGAAGAGATGTGTTATAAGATAAAAAATTCAACCTAAAGTAGCGGACCAAGCGGATCATAGACAAACATACATATTTATTATTTTTATGCCCAGATAATAAGCAAAAATTTGTCAATAATGATTTTTTCTTTAACTCATCCATATTTTTGCTAATATGCTTTACGTGCCTGTAAAACAAATAAATAATAATTAAGGTAAAACTATTATAAAGCACAGTATGCAGTATTCAGAATCTTTTAAAAGGTAAGTTGCTCTTAAGATTAAACTATAGCAAGTTCCATATTGTAGTCTTAAAAATGTTTGGAAATGAAGAATACCTAGATATACTTTTAAAGATAAAAATTATTTTATTTTTGTACGGTACATCAATCAAACTTGTCCACATTTTAAATGCCTATAACTTTTTATTTCCTAACTTAAAAAAATGATCCAAAAACCAACTTATACAGTGAATTATCAAGTTTTTTGTTATGAAGATTACACAAAACAATTTTATTAACAGAATAAGTAAGTATATTGACATAACTTACTTTTTTTAAAATGGGACACCCTGTATGTTATAATACCATTAAAAAGGTCTTTTAAAAAGCTTTACCAAAATACCACATTTTATATACCTATCTGAAATATGACCATTTAAATCTTAAAAATATTATATGTAATTTCCATCATATCTACCTACAGGACTAGCTTACACTGTAGATATAAGGGAAATTATACAGAGTGTCTATGAAAGGTGAGGAAAAAAATTTACCACAGATTCCTGAGGCTAAAATATGACGATCTAACCCAACTTACCTTGGTCAAAAAGTGGATGGTTTCTGAGATACAGGGTGTCAAAAATGTATTTTGGTTCTATTTTTTTATTAATAATTTTGTTAATATTAGGTCTTTTCTCACAATATTCGGCTAAAGGGGTTTCAGATGCTGAGAAACAAAATAATTGCTATCAATTTCATTGTTAACTTTAGAGGGCGCCACCTACGGTGTCTTGCACAAATTAAAAACGTTATAACTTTTTTCAGCCACTTTGTATGATTAGATTAGATTGGGAGGTGGATTGCATATCCTCTAGCACTGCAACCTGCTCAGGTTTATTGTGTGTCCTCCGTCCATAGGTTAGAGCACGCTATCCAAGCCGGTCTGTTTAATCAGACTCCACAAGCTTGAAACTGGCCCCTTGGTATATTTTGCCGCTTTAGGTTTTCTTCACCCAGCCTTGCAAACCGCAGACGACAAAGGGCTTCGCAGTAGCACCATACGTGTTCTGCGGTTTCTTCCTCCTCCTGGCAGAACCTACATAGGTTTTCTTCTGCCAGGCCCATAGTTTCAGGTGTTTATTCAGTCTGCAATGACCTGTCAGTTGACCCACTATTATTCTTACTGCCTTCCGGTTATAATTCAGAAGGTCTTTTGTAAATTCTGGCGAGTAAGCCTTGATGAACACTTTCGCCTGACGCTGTCCTGGTGTTCTCATCCACCAGTCTTGTGATTCCCTCATAATCCATGATCTAATGGATGACCTTACCTGGCATGATGGAATACCACAGTAGGGCTGGGGACCTACCATTGTCCTGCCAGCCCCCTCCTTTGCCAATTTATCAGCTTCTTCATTGCCTTCGTGGCCTTCGTGTCCTGGTACCCAGGCAATGGTTAGCTTGTTGGACGCACCCACCTCTTCCAGGGCAATTACGCAGTCCCGCACCAGCTTGGAGCTGATTTTGCATGAACTGAGTGCCCTGATGGCTGCCTGGCTGTCCGAATAGATTACTATGGTTTTATCCTCATAGCTCCTTCTGATGATTTCCCTAGCACATTGTTCTATGGCTACAATTTCGGCCTGGAACACAGTAGGGTATTGTCCGAGACCCAAGTTTATTTTCGTCCTTGGTTTGTCCCCATATATACCTGCTCCAACTCCTTGGTCTGTTTTGGAGCCGTCTGTATACCAGATTAGGTCGGCTTTAATGGGAGGCCCTGCCACCCAGTCCTTTCTGTCTGGTATTAAAGTTTGAAAACCTTTGTTTAGCCAGTAGCTTGGTACCATTTTGTCTGAAGGCATCTCACACACTGAGTTGACTTCTTGGTCCTCCTTGAATCTCCATTGTATGGCCCTTTCCTGTCTTATGATAGGACTCTGGCCTTGTTTGAGACAGTATTGTACCGCTTTCACTTCACCCTGTATGTAGATGTGAAGTGGCGGTAGATTGAGCAGCACTTCCAGTGCTGCAGTAGGGATTGATTTCATGGCCCCCGTAATACATAGACAAGCGAGTCTCTGTATACTTTGTAATTGCCTTATTGCCGTCTTTTGTAGCGTCTTTGCACCCCAGGCAATTGACCCGTAGGTTATCATTGGTCTGACGACCATTTTGTATAACCAAAGGTTCATCTTCGGACTGAGTCCCCAATTCTTTCCGCAAAGTCTTCGGCATCTACCCAGGGTAGTTCTTGCCTTCTGAGTGACTTTGCTTAAGTGTGGTCCCCAGGTTAGTTTTTGGTCAAAGATGACTCCTAGATATTTAACCTCTTTTGAAAAGGGGATTTCCACTCCGTTGAGCCTGGAAGGTCTTAGTCCTTCAAGCGCTCTTCTTTTTGTGAAAGGGACTGTTATTGTTTTATGAGGGTTGACTGAGAGTCCCTCCTGTTTGCACCATTTGTCAACGATGTCTACGGCGTTCTGCATTCTGCCTGATATGTGCTCTAGGTGACCCCCATTGACTACAATGACGAGGTCATCAGCATAACCCAGGCAGTTGTACCTTTCACCAGTCAATTTGTCGAGAAGTTCATCTACCAGGACTGCCCAATATAATGGCGATAGAACGCCTCCTTGTGGACAGCCCCTCCCCACTTTAGCCTCCATTGTTACTGTGCCTAAGGTGGATCTTATGACCCTGTTTCTCAGGCTGGCTTCGATCCAGTTGCAGATCGTGTCGGGGATTCCTTTTTTCCTTAGCGCGTTCATTAGTGAGAAAGTTGGTACGTTGTTGAACGCGCCTTCTATATCCAAGAATGTTGCCAACGCCACCTCTTTGTCGTCAATCGACTTTGCCAGGAGTCTGTTTAGATCGTCTAGTGCTAGATCCACAGACATTCCTGGTTGGTATGCGTATTGGCGCTTGTTCAGAGGATTCCTATGAAGGGTGCTTCCTCTGATGTATCTATCCACTATTTTTCCAATGCTTTCAGCAGGAATGAGGATAGACTGATTGGTCTGTATGACTTAGGCGTCCTTTCTAGGGATTTGCCTACCTTGGGTAGGTAGATCACCCTTGCCTTCTGCCATAATTTGGGTATGTAGCCCCAGGCTACACATGCTCTGAAGATTGTGCATAAGTGTGGCATTAGGATGTCCTGCCCTTTTTGCAACAACACTGGAAAGATTCCATCCAGGCCTGGCGATTTGAACGGCTGGAATTCGCCTAAGGCCCATCTGATGGAATTGTAGCTTACCACCTCAGCTGCTTTTTCCAATCCACTTTCTTCGGGCGTTTTGGCCTATCAGTGGGTTGGGTTAGCCTTGTTGAGTTGGTGATTATTGACGAGCCCGGGAAATGTGTGCTTATTAGCAGCTCCAGGCTCTCCTCCGTTGTGCTCACGTATGAGCCATCTGACCTCTTTAGCATGCCGGGTTCTTGATCAGAACCCTCTTTTGCCATGATTCTGTGCACTCTAGCGCACACGGGAGTTTCTGAAATCTCCTCGCAGAATTGTTCCCAGGACTTCCTTTTTGCCCTGCGAATCTCTTTGTTGTACTGCGTGAGTTTCGCTTTGTACGAGTTCCAATCATGGTTGACTTTGGCCTTGTTAAATAGCCTTCTCACCTCGGCCCTAAGGTCCTGGAGGTGATTATTCCACCATGCTGTCTTTCTTTTTAGTTGTCTTACCGTTTCTGGACAGTTTGCCTCGTAAGCCGCCTGAATGGCCTCGCTTATTTGTTCTACTGCCAGATCAAGATCTCTCACTGTGACTATTTTAGCTATTCCGCCCCCAAGCGACTCCTTGAGTGTTGCTTCAAAGCCATCCCAATTTGTCCTCCTGGGGTTGCGGAATTTGCTTACCGTCAGTTGTGAGGTTTTTATGTCATACCTTATGTGGCGATGATCCGAGCACGATGGCTCTTCGGAAACATGCCAATTAGTTATTTCATCGCTTACATTGTGGCTACAGATTGTGAGGTCAAGGACCTCACGCCTAGTTAATGTAACGAAAGTTGGTTCGGAGCCTATGTTGGCTATATCTAACCCTTCACTTAAAATGAATTCTAAAAGAGACTCACCTCTGTTATTAACATTGGTGCTTCCCCAGATTGTGTGATGGGCGTTCATGTCACCTCCTATCACCAGTTTCAATCCTCTTCCCCTACAGTGGGCCACTATGTCCCCCAAGAGATGTGGAGGACAGGTCCTCTCTTCGCCAGGGAAGTAGGCACAGCAAATCACCCAGGTCTCGGTGCCTCCATCTGCTGTTGTGGCTGTGGTCTTTGCTGTAACAAAATCGCCGGAGCAAAGCTCCGGAATTAGTGTACAATTTAAGCGTTTACTATTATAAATGATGCAGGCCCTGGGATTCCGGGGCCTCTGCATCATACAATAGCTTACCTCCACTTGAGCTGAGCCCTCTAATGGTTCCTTTGTTCAGCCATGGTTCTTGGATTAGGGCCATATCCAGGCCTTCTTTTTGGAATCTCCTACCAATTATGGCAGAAGCCGCCTTTGCATGGTGGAGATTCGCCTGGAGCACCTTTATTAGCTCCATCTTTAGGATGAGGTTGGGCTGGGGGAGCGGCTCCTTAAAGATCCTCCTCCATCCTGGCTGTGTCCTTTTGCTGGGTGGCCTGTGGCCTTTTCAGCGGACTGACGCCACTTTGGATAAGAGGCTCCTCGGAGCCGCTCTCCCGTTCCACCTCGGTTTCTTTTACTTCTTCGGCCTCAGTGGCTTTTGACGTTCCCGGTTTATCCGGGAGGTCTTGACCTTTGGCTTCGGGCCTTTTGGCCTGCTTGAGCCTAAACTTTAGCCTTCCGAAGTTGTAATATGGACTCATGTCCATTTTCTGGAGGGTTTCCAGAGACAGTTTGTCCATAGAGAAGGTCCACACCTGGCCCTTGTCCGTTGGTGTGGCCCCCAGGACTTCCACAACTTGGTGTTAAGACCTTTGTTGCTTATTGATAGTCTCTTAAGGACTCTTTCAACAGGCAACCGGCTACCTTTGTCATCTGGGACAAACACCGTGCAAGTTACAGGTTTTGGGATGTCCTCACCTGTAAGTGCTTTCAGCACCGCTCCCTCCCAGGGCTTTAAAGTTGGTGCTACATTTGCTAGCCATTCCGCGCTGGTCTTGTCCGCGCACGTGACTAGAAAATGTCCTGGCCTATGGTTGCACTTTTCAAAGCGCACCTGAGGGCCTTCATCCGGAATTCCTTCGTAGGCTTCCGTAACCGCTGCTTGGACTTGTTCTATCCTCTCGGTTGACATCTGGGCCTCTGGATAGCCTTCCAGTACGATGGCAACCTTTTCGCAACTAGCAGCTTCCTTGTAGGACTTTGGCTGCTGTCCACTTGTCGTTTTTGTACCAGCCACCCCTCTTGGCTTTTTGCTATGGGGCCTCTGTGGGGTGCTGTCCTCAGACCTTGGTCTCTTTTTAGGTTTGTCTTTGCCTGACGTGGCACTTATAAAATTGGCCTTAATTACGGCTCTTTTGGCTTCGACCTGGCTCTCGCCTTTGTCGATCCGTTCTTGCACTCTAGCTTTAGATTTACCGGAAATACTGGCCGATAGGACCTCCTCTTCCGTCATGTTGTCTATTTCCTCTAGGGATTTAGCTCTAAAGTTAGGCCTAGCCTGGACGTGGCTTTTGCCTTTACCTTTATCGGTTTTTTGTTTTCTTTACTACTCATAATGTTCCCACGAGTAGCGGAGGAATTACTTGTCAATCCACGCCAGTGCCCCGCTTGACATGGATAAGGCTGCATACAGGGGGTGTCGCCCGGTGCCCCCGGGGGAACGTTAAAGACCGCATGTAACCCTGCGGCCATACAAGCCCTCGGCACGTTGACCATCCACCTTAGCTTTGGGTTGTGTGAGCTGTGTGTAATATGTGTGAAAACCGGCTCACTCTCTCATCAAAAGTGAGCAGGTGTGTTGTGTGAGTTCGTGTGGGTGTGCTCCCTCCTCCTTGGCTGGGCTTGGGACCAGCTAAAGTCCGTAACAATCATCCACCGCTCTGCCCTGTGGAGGCTTAGCCGTGGGCGATCTCCGCACGGACCTTAGGCGGACTGTTAGAGAATAAATCCTTACAGTGATTTTAAGAAGAAAGTTCATATAAACCTATGTCCTAAATGGCCCAACTTTTGAGATACAGAGTGGTAACAAAGCTTCTTTTTTAAACTTCACCACCCTGTATTTAAAAAAAAAAAATATTTTAGGACATAGGTTTATTAAAGTTTTCTTCTTAAAATTACCTAAGAATTCACCTGTAAAAGATTATCGCAATTCTAAATCACTATTGCTTAAACCTGATCATATAGAGAGTGATTTTTCTCGGATTTTTTAAATCCAGATATCTCCAATCAAGTTTTATTAAGTATAACTTTATTATGTAAAATATGTTGAAGAATAGAATTTTACTTTAAAGGTTACATACTAAGTGGTTCAAAAAGTTATTTCGTTTTTAATTTGTTCAAGATACCATGCCTTGACGATAAATCAAGCAGATTTTTATTTCTCATCTTCCAAAACCCCTTCTAGCCAAATATTGTGACAATACACTATTAGTACCAAAATTATTTATAAAAAGCTTAAAACCAGAATAGGTACTGACACTCTGTATCTTCTAAACTAACTACTTTTTAACTAAAATAAGTTGCGTTAGGTCGTCATGTGGCTACCCTCAGGAATCTGTATCATATAATAGTATCATATATAATAGTACCTTTTTTTCCGCAACTTTTAGAGACACCCTGTATATAATATTCTTCAGATTTAAATAGTCATTTTCAGAAACTATTAAAGGCATACGTAAGTATATCAAATGTGGTATTTATGTAAACTTATCTTTAAAGAGCTTGATAATGGTGTTATAATATACAGGGTGTCCCCAATGATACAAAAAAGTAAGTTACGTCAACTGCTATATTCTATTAATAAAATGTTTTGTGTAATCTTTATAACAAAAAAATGTAATTCACCATATAAATTGGTTTTGAATGATCTTTAAGTTAAAAAATCAAAAGTTATAGGCATTTAAAATATTGGACAAGAAGTGCGCTCTGTACATACACTAATATACAACAACTAAACTCACTTTTTTGACACAAAGAATAGTGCATTTTTTAATTTTAATATTTTGTCTATGCTTAACATAAAACGTATATTTCTTTAAACACAGATCAGGATTTTCGTTATTATTTGCTTTACCTTATATTGGTAGGGGAGCCCGAAAAAGGAGATTTCCGGATTTACTACAGCGCGATGAGATTAATATAACGAAGGATATCTTGTACCCGATTAAATACTTCCACCAAATATGAGCCCTGTATGCAAAGGGCAGTCGTAAAACACAAAAATATATCCATCAGAAATTCTCGTGCGCGTCAGAAGTCTAAAATAGGGTGCAGGATTAATTACATGCTAAACAGTGTATATTCCACTAATCTGATAATTTGAGAATTACGATGACATAAAGAAAGCGGAGGGCTACAAAGTTGTAAAAAAACGTCATTTTGACGGTTTTTTTTTTTTTAAGGAAATAATTGAAGGTGACAAAAAATATATAATTCAATACGGTTCACACGATTTCCACAAGCCCCAATAATAAAAATATTTTTTGACATATTTAAAAGTCTAAAGCCGCTTAACGCACCTATAAAAAGGTATACATTATAATTATATAACATTCTTTTCTTTTTATCATCTAAGTAACTGCAAATTTAGCATTTTGGGCTTCCCTAGTATAAGAGTTTAAAAAAGAAGTTGATCAAATAGAAACATAATCAAACAATACAACACATTTTAAGACTTACTTACCATACTTACATTTTTTTAGTCAGAACTGCATTTGTAGATAAATACAATGGAACTAAATAAAACAAATAATTTAATACCGAAAATAGTTTATTTTAAAAAATATTTAGTAACTTTCATAACAAATGAGTCTTAAAAACAACGCTTATGTACAAATTTTTACATATTTAAAGAAACGTAGCTTACTTTCTAGAGAAAAAACATCATGAATGCACTTTAAACAAAAGCTAATTTAGTATATCTACTAAAAAATGTTGAAGGTAGTTAGGTAAAATATGTGCACCAAGCAGAGTGAAAATAAAGAACACAGATTAACAAATTTTTCCAATAAGGCCTATTTTAGGTATTCAAAACATAACATAAAAACAGTATTGTACATGGTAATGTCACATATGGGTAATGTAGATACCCATGCATAAAATTTAAAATGTGAAAATTAAAATGAATTCTTACTTAATCTGATTTAATTCAGATATCAAAATTATGTTAAATATGCTAAAAGATCATTTGTTAATTTTGCATATTTACAACTAACCAATACCAATCCTAACTACAGTGCCAAACTTAAGGGGTTGATTTCTTATATCTTTTTATGAAAAAAGTGCCCATAAACATGTCGGTATTTTCTAAAAATCTTAAAAACCCTTTAACTGATTTAGATAAATTTCGGGTAGTTCGGCTTAGACTCTAAGTCATTCTAAGAAGTAGCTCATAAACAGCATTAAATAAAATCGAAAATTTACAAATAAACAATTTTGTCCTTAGTAAATATGGAAAATGGCTATTTCTGATTAAATAAACGAATGTCCATTAAATTTAAGGCAAACATTTTTTTACTTTTGGATTTTTATTTTTATATCATGTTGTCTATGGGTACTTTTTAAAAGAAATTTAAGTGGCTTTAATTTTTTTCTTGAAAACAAAGCTTGATACGAAAAATATACAAAAAACAAAATAGTTGGATTTTCAATTGCTTAATCAGAAAAAAGTATAAAAACTTTATAAAAAGTCAGTGGTGTCCTTTTTTTTAATATATTGGAGGTGATGCCCACCAAGACGCCACTGAACCTAGTAATCTTAACCTAGGTAGAGGTTTGGAAGCGCCTTATTACATTAAATAAGTGTACCAAATTTTATCTAAATTGCTTATAGAGTTTTTAAGATATTTTAACGCCTAATATCTCAGAAATAAAGCAACTGCGAACATATGTTTATAGTAGCTTTTTTTTAATACATAAGAAACCACCCTCTTAAGATCCTACCGTAGTTAGGAAAACAACATGTATATTTATATTATATAAAATGATACAAGGGATACTTTGACAAAAATAATGTGTAGAATTTTTATGCAGATTTGCAAAGCATGGTTAAGACAATATTTTATTTAGATTTTACTGTTAAAAACAAATAAAAATATATTTGAAGATAAACCCATTTTGTATATTATGATAAATTGAAACCAATTACAACTAAAATTATAAAAAAAACAAGCATTTCATCTATTGATTATAATTTTGTGTTGAATAACAATGTATAGTGGTTTGATATATGTATATATGTATTTTGATGACTCAAATGATACTCCAAAATCAATGGATATATAAAAATAGTTTATTATATCAAAACGGTCAATAAGTTAAATATTAAAGATTCAGAAACACCCTGTATATAAACTTTAAATTGTTAAATAAATCTTAATCTTAAGTTATTAAAATACTGTTAAAATAGATTTTCTTGCATATTTATAGATAATGCCAAGATTTCTTACCACTAGTAATTGTTATTACAAAGAACTTTAATGATTTCAGTTTTCAGGGTAATAGAAAAACACATTTTTGAAAATTTTACCAGCCTATCTATTATTTTGTTTGCTCTGATAGGATTCGTTCCATTGACTTTTATAATGGTTATTTTAGATTTCTATGAGGTAACCGGTAGGATTTACCATCCATATTGCTATAAATAAAGAAATAAACCTCTCTTAGGTTAAACAATTATTTAATTATATAAAATTTAATTAATATAAAAAAAATATTTTCGTTAAAAAATAATATTTCTTTTACATCTTACCAAACCAAAAATCAATTAAGCAATACAAATAACAGTCCCTAAATAATGGTGTATTAATTTGAAATGCATAATTAATTCAGTTTAAGCACATTTTAAATTCAAATTAACTTAGTTCATATGTAAACAATAATCTAATTAATACCAAACTTTTATAAACTAAGAAATAAACAAACAAACGTGAAAAAATAGAACTTTCTAAATAAACGAAATAAATAATATATTTGAATTAAAGAAATAAGTTTAGCAATGGCATTTTTACGTATTCCACAGCCAAAAGTAACTATATTTATTTCTGCTATAAAATGCCAACCCAATTTAAATTCCTCGTTTTTTAATTACTTTTTCCAAGCACTGTTAATTTGTTGTGCAGAACCTAAGCTTGGAAAATGGTTGTCCAACCTATGATAATTATAATGTTCAGATAACTCTACTTTAAAAATAACTTGCTTGCAGTTTTCACACACAACAAGTTTATTTTTGCTCTTTTCATCCAATACCGTATATATCTCTTGCTGTTTATCAATGTCCGGTAGTAACACCAATAGTTCTGGAAAAACTTCGTCAAAGTTGGGTCCCAAAATTTTAAGGCAATATGCATGATACTTTTTAGCATCAACTTCACCTTTTCTAAACTGTTCAGATAAAGTTTTAAATTCCCTGATAGTGTTATTGTCACTTAAATCGTTCATAAATTTCCTGATCAGGTTTTGATTGCGACTTTGAAAATTTTGGGGCTGTCTGTAGGTACGAGTAGTGGTCGGACTTATAGCATAACTTTGTCCAGAAGAGTTTGTAAATGTCAAATCATTCGACATACTTAAAGAAGGAAAATTTGTACTGTTAAAACCTGGCGGTGGTTTGACGGTTCCTTGTGATTGTACAGGTTTAGATATAAAACCTGGAGGTGGCTTTGTACTACCTAAGGCTGGAAAATCTTCGACTAAATCTATTTTGTTTACGGTATTGCTTAAGGTTCCTATTTTCAGTTCAGACCGTTTTTTATCAGTCCATTTTTGTTTGATAGCTCTTCGTTTTCATTAACATCTCTGGGTGATGTTTTTGTTTCATTATTGCTCGAGCTAAAATCTTCTTTCTTATTGTTTTTTTATCGTTTTCTAGAGAAGTAGTAGACGACTCGCCATTAGGTTTGCTTTTTTCTTTTAGTCTTCTTAGAATCGTCCGATTTATTTTTATCATTAGCATCAACCAGTTTTAGCTGTTCAAGTTTAGCGTCTAAATTAGATGTAACAGTTGGAGCTTTGCCATTGTGAGGTACTCCTTTATTGCTCCCTTTTGCTCGAATCGCCTTTTTATTGCTGTTGATTATTGTCTCCAGCCCCTTTATTGCCATTATCTGTTTTACCCTCACTGTTTGATGCCTTGTTACTAGTTTCACTCTTCTTGTTAAATTTTGGATTATTTTTTATACTGTTTAAATTAACCCAACTGTCAGCAGGAACTGTGACACTGGAAGTCTTTTTGGTTTCTCACTTTTTCCTTTGGATAAACTAGGAAAATGAATTTAGGTCTGCAGGGTTCCAGAACAGGACATGGGTGCAACTTTTGCAGACTTAGGTTCTTCTACTTGCTTCTTAGGTTTAGGTTGTACCCATTGAGGTTGTGATACGGGTCTGGGTTTTTCCCAATGTTGGAAAAACTTCCAGTCCTTTAGAGAGCTAGATGACGCGCTCGTTGTTATATGTGTGGTAATTGCACCATTTGGTTTCTGGTTAACCTGAATTGACACTTTAGGTGGTTGCTGCTGATTGTTGCTACTGAAACAAAATAAGTCAGTTACAAACAAATAAATTTGCCAATGTAGAATTTAAGTTTAATTAAAGGTTACTTACTTCACACTTAATCTAACAGTGCTACTTCCTGAAGGTTTACTGGATCCTCCTAGTGC